>JAZHYW010029533.1:0-145857 GCA_037355805.1 Ixodes ricinus
CACAGCAGCAGCAGCGTCAAGTCTTCCTTCTGGAAGCTAAACCTGTCTTCAAAATCTTGCAGATCTGGAGATACGTGGTCTTCGAGTTGATTGTGCTGCCCGTCGATGCTGATATCACCGAGCTGCTGTTGACGCCTTCATTATCGTCTTGTCATTCAAGCCCCTATTGGATCGTCGTTTCTACACGTCACTAGCCGAAAGCCATAAAGGAAGGAGTTCCCGAGAGGAAATCTTCATACGCACACAGCAGCAGCAGCGTCAAGTCTTCCTTCTGGAAGCTAAACCTGTCTTCAAAATCTTGCAGATCTGGAGATACGTGGTCTTCGAGTTGATTGTGCTGCCCGTCGATGCTGATATCACCGAGCTGCTGTTGACGCCTTCATTATCGTCTTGTCATTCAAGCCCCTATTGGATCGTCGTTTCTACACGTCACTAGCCGAAAGCCATAAAGGAAGGAGTTCCCGAGAGGAAATCTTCATACGCACACAGCAGCAGCAGCGTCAAGTCTTCCTTCTGGAAGCTAAACCTGTCTTCAAAATCTTGCAGGTTAGTGCTGGATGCCATTGAGTTTTTACTATTTATGCGCATTGTTGACGCTGCTGCTGCCGGAAGTGCTGAAGTGTTGATCTTTTTTCTATCGCTATTCAAATGGCGACTGCGGAGCCATTGAACCCGGAACTTTGTTTGTCATGCCATGAATCCTTACCAGAGGTTAGCAAGCACTTGACATGCTCAGACTGTGGGTATGGTTATCACGCGGGACCATGTTCGGGCGAAAACACTGTCAAGGGCAAAACTAAAATTCCAAAAATAATACGTGGAAATGCCAAACTTGCCTGATTGCGAAAAACCGAGGCGGACAAAGCACTGAAAAACAAACGCCTGAACAGGTGCCCTTTCTTATGCAGGAACTAGCTGCTATCAACAAAAAGCTTGCCGAACTCATGACAATAAATGCAAAAGTGGACTCTCTCATGCTGATCAAGGATACAGTTGACCAAATTGAGAAGTCAACTCAGCTGATGTCAAACCAATATGATGAAATCCTAAAAAAAATGAATGAGCAATCAAAAGAAATAACTGACCTAAAAAAACGTGTGGAAAAAGTCGAGGGGAAGCAAAACGATGAAGAAATAAGCAAATTAAAAAAGAAGTGAATAGCCTAGAACAGTACAGCAGGCGACAGAATTTGGAGATTCATGGACTGCCATCAAGTGCACACGAGAACCTTCTGACCAAGCTAAATGACCTTGCAGGCGCACTAGAACTACCAAAAGTGACGGAAAATGATGTGGAGGGCCTCCACAGGCTTCCAGCAAAACCTGGTAAAGCACCAGCCGTGCTAGTTCGTTTTGCTTCCCGAGTTACGCGAGAACAGTGGGTGGAAAAAAGGCAATACCTAAAAAATATTAAGTCTGATATCTGGTTCCAAGATAATCTAACCGCCATGAACAAGAAGCTTCTCTGGATGTTGAAGGAAAAGGCCGCTGAAAAAGAATACCAATTTGCCTGGCAGAAGAACGGTAATTTGTTCGCTCGAAAAAAGCAGGGTGACCGTGCAATCAAGATCGAATCCGAGGCGGACCTTGATAAGATAGTGTAAGCACTCTTCGGACTGCGGGGATAACCTTCAAAATGAACCCACAAATCACTTATCACGATCAGATGTCGTTTAAGCTTCTTGTTCAAAAACGTCTTGTTCATAACAAAAATATGTTATCCTTTTTTCATTTGAACGCTAGAAGTCTTGGCAATAAGCACGATGACGTTGACATGTTCTTGAATTCTTTGCATTACACCTTTGATATTTTAGTGTTTACCGAAACTTGGTTTACAAACAGAGAGGACGCAGTCGTGTTTCCAGGATATAAATGTGAGGGAGTATATCGATCTGGTCGAAAGGGAGGGGGTTTCTCTTTATATTCATGATAACCTAAATTATGAAGTTTTGTACGAATTTTCAAAAGTCACTGTTGACTATGAATCTCTTGTTGTTAAATATTGTTCCCTTGTAGTGGTTGCTGCTTACAGGCCCCCTGCCGGGTCATTAACGAAGTTTTTTAGATTTATTGAGAATGTTCTGGAGTATGCTAATTCACTTCATCTTTCCATAGTTTTAATAGGTGATTTCAATGTTGACCTTATTTCGCAAACGAGCGGCTCCCTCGAACTTTTTGATATTGTTCAGTCATATGGATGTGATAATATCATTCACCTGCCAACTAGAATAACGCCAGAAACAGAAACGCTAATTGATCTCTGCATTACGAATTGTCATAGAGAGGCTGCTGGTGTCTTATCTTGTGATTTAAGTGATCATTTACCTATTTTTGCTTTTATCGTCTGCCCAACATACTCCAAATCAGGCTATAATGACACTGCTGTGATATTTAGAAATATTAATGATAGTTCTATTCAGCAATTTTATTCTTCTGCTGCGAATATAAACTGGGATCCGGTTTTCAATGAAACTGACCCCAATAAATCGTATAATGTTTTCTTGAACCTTCTCAAAAACTGCTATGAATTATCGTTTCCATGGCAAGAACTTAAAAAGCATAAAAAATCAAAGAAACCTTGGATATCATGTACTTTATATAAGCGAATCAAGGAGCGTAATAAACTATATGATAAGTTTATTAAAACAAGAGATATAAATATATTACAAGAATTTAGGAAAGTGAGGAACAGATTAAATGCGGACATAAAAAAAGCTAAAGCACACTACTACAATAATAAATTTAGCAAGATCTATGGCGATCCACGGAAAGTGTGGCAAGCCGTAAACGAACTTACTTCAAAATCACGTCCTGAAGCTCCGAAGGAACTGACAATCGAACATGTCACATACTCCGGTCAACCTCTAGCTGACAAATTTAACTCTCATTTCTTATTATCGGGCTCTCCTACAACGAATACCACTATGAATGCGCCTACATGTGAATCCTATATTACCTTACCCATATATAATTCAATATTTTTAACCCCCACCAATGAAATTGAAATAAATACTATAATTCAATCATTAAGAAATAGTGGTGCCTGTGGTGAGGATGGTTTGTGTTCAAAACCTATAAAAGCAATCTCCTCTTTAATATGCAGTCCACTTTCATATATTTGCAACGCTATTTTGACTACTGGTACCTTCCCTGAAAAAATGAAGATAGCGCGAGTCTGTGTAATTCATAAGGGTGGTCCAAAAAATAATATGAATAACTATAGACCTATATCAGTACTCCCGGTTTTCTCAAAAATAGTTGAACGAGTCATTTACAAACGTCTAATGGAATTCTGTGACAAACATAACATTATTACAAATCACCAGTATGGATTTCAAAAAGGTAAATCAACTGAAATGGCACTGTTACATATAAAAAATAAAATTTTAGAAAACATTGAAAATCAATGCTTCACTCTTGGATTATTTTTGGACTTTAAGAAAGCGTTCGACTCTATAAAACACGATGTTCTACTCCGGAAATTACCGCTATATGGAATAAGAGGCATAGCATTAAATTTAATACGAAGCTATTTAACGTCACGTTCGCAATTTACCGTTCTTAATGATGCTCGTTCCACTTTAGCAGATATACACTATGGTGTACCGCAGGGATCAATTCTTGGGCCGTTACTTTTTCTTCTTTACATTAATGATATAACAAATATTCCACAAACACCTGACATAATTTTATATGCAGATGACACTAATGTATTTTTTTCGGGTAAATGTTTGGATAAGATAGAAAAAGAGGCAAATACTTGGCTGTGTCAACTCCACTTGTGGTTAGATTCCAATCAGCTACAATTAAATATAACAAAAACAAAATATATAATTTTTAGAGCAAAAAACAAACTTGTTCCTAGAACAATTAAGATATTATTTCAAACTTCAAATATTGAAAGAGTAGAATCGTTTAAATTTCTTGGTGTTCACTTCCACGAACATTTGAATTGGACTGCTCATGTGAACGAAATGAGACGAGATATTTCTAGATCAATCGGAATAATTTACAAGTTAAAATATATTCTCCCACACTGGTTAAAAAAACAACTCTATATGTCATTGGTTCACTCGAGATTGCATTATTGCTTATTGGTATGGGGCACAACAACAAAAGATAATGTGAACAAATTGCTGATATTACAGAAACGAGCGGTTCGGATAATTTACAATGTACCATGGTTCGACTCCACTGCCCTTTACTTTATAGAACATAAAATATTAAAGCTGGAGAATCTTTTCTGCCTGAGAGTTGCGATTTCAATTCATTCCCAAATTAGAAATAACTCCGCTACATTTTATGACACATATCTACCTAGGGAGACAAATTACAACTTAAGACATCAGCAATTCCCTATGCCTAAAATTAGAACTAATTATGGGACTCAAAAATTGTCTTATCACATTCCAGATGTACTGAACAGACACTATTACATTTATCAACTGGCACACGAAGTTACATCCGTGTTTGTTTTTAGAGTGCGTCTACAAGATTACCTGCTCCAGTATAACTAGTGTTTCTAACCATGTGACTCGTAGTATGTATATAAGTGTTTTTTTTTCTTGCTCAAATTGTTTGTTGTAAATAGACCTGCTGTCTGTGTGTTGTACGGGTGGTTGGGACCTAGTCAGGTGATTCATTCTCCTTTTGTCCCAACCTCCTTGACTTTTGCGTCAACAGACAATAAAAACCGACAGCCAACAGAGCGTGTGAGTGGCTCTCCGGACCCACGTGATGAGCAGAGCAAGGCCGCCGTGGAGGAAGCGAGGGGAGATTTGACGGGGAAGTTCCCCCCGGCAGATTTGACAGGGGAAGTTTCCCTTCGGCAAAGAAAAATAACCGGAAGGGGAGTGTCGCACGATTTGTCGGAGTCGTGCGTTTGTCGGAGTCGGAGCCGGCCCGCGTGCAGAGAGAAGGAACCCGACCCTCACTTTCTTTTTGCCACTGTGAAAGGAGGAAATCGCCTATCGTTTCCTCCGCGCCAATTTCCCGATTTTTTGTTTTTTTTTTGGCTGCCTGATTTTTTGGGGGCAAGTTTGGGGTGGGGAAAATTAAAGCTTGAAGGATTTGAAAAGATTATCCACAAGCCAGCCGGCACACCTGCGACAAGGAGCTGAACCAGCCGAGGAGCTGTTTTGAGCGGGCTTGGCACTTGCTCTTTCCAACGAGTTCGTTTGACTCTTTTTTTAGCATTGGTTTTGAGGACGATTCTTGCTGTTGGGAGAGCACAAATAACTTGTTCTGTTTTCAAAGAACTATTCAATAAAGTATAAATTCTAATATAAATATCTGATTTGGCATCTTTCGTTGTTTAAGCGAATTCATGGCGAAAACGGGAAGTACAAGCGGTGTTTTTCGGTATCTCAGGGATGGCGCTCCATGGTTCGTGGACCAGCAGAGGTGACAGAGGATCCCATCCGTAGTGGGTCTAGCACTTTTCGGTGTAGAGCGTTTTGCTGTACGGCATTTCGGTGCGGACCTTTCGTGCGACCTTCGGTGCACAGACATTTCAGTGTACGGATTTTTGCTGCAAAGACCTTTCGATGCGGGACTTTTCGGTTCGCAGATATTTCGGTGCACAGACATTTTGATTCATGGACATTCGACGCTATGGTTCTCTAGCCGGTATCTCTTTTCCAACGTACGCACTACACACTTCAGATCGTGTTTGTGCGTTGGGTCGATAGAGATGGTCTCCTCTATAAGTTTTGGGCTTATTATTGGTACTGCGTGTAGGAAAGGCCCCAAACAGCAAGAAGCTTGATAAGTTGTTTGTGTACTCAGAACAATTTTGAATATTTTTAAATGCGCCTAGCGTAATCGTATAGCTCCGATTGTTAATAATTTGTTAATAATAAATTGTTAATAACCTTACTCGACGAAAAACAATGTAATTATCACTTGTAACTCATTAGGGAATGAAGTAGGCATGTGCGGGTACAAAATAACTGTAATCAAATCAAATATCGATTTGAATCAAGTAAACATGCCGAATTTGGTGAATGCTAAATCTATTTTATTTGGTATCAAATGTTTGCTCATTCTCGTACGAAAAAAACAGTGGCTGTGTATGATCTGTGGTCAACGTCTCCTTCCGTGCCGTAATGATGTCGCCGGCCGTAAAAACTGCGTTATGCCTCGTTCACACTTGTGAACCGGCGGCCGGATCCGCGGGAATTCTGACGCCCGGCGACGAAAGCAGGCAGATTTTCCGGCGGAAAGCAACCAATTTTCAACGCCGGAAAAAGTTTTCGCTCGCCGCAAGCCAATCAGAACGCACAGGGGAAGTGGCGCTTGCTGACGTCAGATCCTGTCCGAGCAGACGGTATTGCAAATGGCGTCCACTATGTCTGTGCCGTCTGTGCCTGTGGCTATACCAGTGTCAGCGGAGCTACTAATAGAAGCGGTGAAAAACCACGTCGTACTTTATGACAAGACGCATGCTCGATACAAAGACAATGATTATAAGGACGAGCTATGGAAGCTAATTGGAACCGAATTGGGAACAAGCGGTACGTACTGCGGTGCACACTGCACACACGTTGTTTATTTACTGCATTCTCGTGTTGCGAAGAGGATGTCGCGGATTCGCTCAGCACTGCGGCTGTTACCTATTTTACATCGTAGCCGTAAAGTGTCTGCGCTGCAAGAGAAAGATTGCGGGAGCATATTTGGGTAGCGCGGAGTCTCCATGTATTCTCCCATAGGGCGGACCGCCTCCTGGAACCCTGAGTACCACGTGACTCGCGCCGAGCTGCTCTGTCGGCCATGTTGTCGGCGAAACACGCGGATCAAAGGATTGCGCTACTCTGCTCCGTAGGAGCTATATATAGTGCTCTAGCGGCAACAAATGTGAATGGCCCAATCTTTTTCGGCGAGCGAATCCAGTCGGCGGCGAGTGCGTATTTCGCAAGTGTGGACTAGCCATTACAGTCGTGATTTATACAGGCTGATCTTTTTAACGACTAGACATTTTTCTAAAAAGACGTCTAGAGTTACGCAATTGCGGTTTGTGCCTTATCTGTAGTCATCAAAAACACCAACTCATTCATTTTTAAAGAGATGTAACGCACGTGAAGTAGTTCACGGCGTCCTAAAAACCTAATTTGGACGCGAATCGTGTTACCGCAATCTTTTTGGCCGCCGCGCTCCTCGCCCCTTCTACAGTGGCGTTGTCACAGCGATGAGCCATATCTATCGCTTTTGCTTCATGGCGTTGGGCTGTGCCCCGCGGAGATGGACGCCACCTAAAATCAGAACTATGTTTTCGCGCCCAAATTAGGAGGACGCCGTATCAGGACGCCGTATAATAGTATACGCGCGTTGGTTTGGTGGCTTTCGATTATGGCCAACAACCTTCTAAATACACTATGCCGTTTTTTTTCTAATTAAAAGGTTAATTAGCGAATTTCAGGCAATCAGTCGGTTTTAGTTGCGTTCTTTCTTGAACCTAATCCTCGCCTGGCCGTATACCTCACCTATACAAACCGCAATTGCGTTAATTTTCACTGAACAATTTAGTGGCTTTCGATTATGCCCAACAACGTTCTAAATAAACCACGTCGGTTTCTTTTATAATTAACAAGCTCATTACCAAATTTTAGGTAATCAGTTGGTTTTTAGTTGCGTTCTTTCTTGACCCTAATCCTCGCGTGGCCGTATAGCTCACCTACACAAACCTCAATTGCGCTAATTTTCACTGGACAATTTGGTGGCTTTCGATTATGCCCAACAACTTTATAATTAAACAATGCCGTGTTTTTATAATTAAAAAGTTCATTAACAAATGTTAGGTAATCAGTCGGTTTTTGTTGCGCTCTCTCTTGAACCTAATCTTCGCTTGGCCGTATAGCTCACATCCACAAAACGCAATTGCGTTAATTTGCACGTTTTTTCTAATATCTAGTAGGTGAAAAAAAAACAAAAAAACGCTGTATATAAAACAGAGGGCAGTTCTTTTCTGATATAAATAAAGCGTATAGCACGCGTCTTGCATGCATGTTTTTTTTTTTTCGGCCTATAAAAACAAATTTTGGGTCATTCGAAATTGAGTTTATGATGGGGCGGGCGCTTCATCACGGAATATTTTGTGATGTTTCATAAGCTTTATTACTGGTCAGAAGAAATCCACGCGAGCCGTATCACGTTGCAAACAGCTAATTCGGGTGTTTCTCAAGGAGCTCTAGAACTTTCCAATTGATATTTCGGTTCTTAATACATTTAAAAAGTTGGGGAATTAGTCCTAAACATTTAATTTATTAGGCATAATTAAAAATACTGCAACTCTCGCAAGACGTTTGCTAACAACATAAAGTTGGTTTCATTGGCGTAAAGTGGCTGCGCTCTAATTTCGCGTTACAGAGATTTGTAAACTCTTTCATTTGTATGCTTGGTCTTTAAAGATTTGTGAAAAGCATTCGCGACCTTATCTGTCAAGCCGCGTCCGCGGACAGCGCGGCCTCCTCGGCAAGTTGTTCCCTCATCGAAGACGACGATGAATAAAAGGTACGATCAAAATCTAAATGCCTGAATAAAGCGCAAGTATAAAATAATTCTATGAGTGTTAATTGATTTTATTTCTACCATATTCAAATTTCAACACTCGTCGCAGTTAGCATGAAAGGAAGCACTGCACTCTTGGCGCAAACGAGTGCCCAGTCAACGGTCCTACGCTCAAACACGCATCACCACCCGACCTGTTTGAAAAATAAATAATTTCCAGTACCCTTGGTAGAAAAGGCGAATTTTCTACTGAGCGTGATATTTTGTGAACCCAAAAGTCCTGTAGCCGAGATCGGTAGTTCACAGCTTCAGGAAGACGAGGGACGACGGATGCAGTATTTCCCGCGGAAGTACTGTTTCGACGTTGAATTCCAAATAAGATTGTATTTGCACAAATTGTGGAACGATGCCGAACTTGCTTGATTACTTTTCGTTTAGAGTCAACATAGCCAGGCATAATCGACAGATATTGTAGATTTTATTTTAATTGGCGTACAGCGCGAAAGACAAGTAGGGACAAAAAGAACACAATAGAGCTCTGCATTTCTACTGCATTTCTTTTTTCTGTACTTGTGGGCAGTTAGCCCGCATGACTATATTCAAAAATTTCCAAAACGTTTAAGCCTCCCTTTTTTTACAGTTTGTTTCATAGATTAATTAGGAATTGCGGCGACTCCCGGCTGGGTTCGGGTACAGATCTCGCACGTGTTCAGGGACACATTTCGGCATGATTTCCCACTTGGTTATGACGTTGATATGGCCGCTGTTCCGCTTCTTTTCTAAGCAGGCCGGGCAACGCCAGACGCCTAAATTAGCCAAGCAGCCCCAAAACTTGCGGTAGTACACCTTCCCAACTCCTGGGCTTTTAGGAAATGGTCGCTAGCCTTCGCCCACCCTGACAGAGCCCCGAACAATTATGCAAGGGCTGCAGAGGCTCTCTGGGAATTCCATTTCTTAATCTGCGAACAAATGAGAAAAGAAGAAAATGAAAACTTCGTAATACCTGCTGTCCTTTAATAAATTGCATAATATGCGACTATTGCTAGTTGCACTATTTTACGCGACGAAATTGTGATTTTGCGGTTCAATCTTCGTGTTTCCTGCTCTCTTTGCTCATACGCAAGATATTTGTCGGCTGTCGAGTTTTCAGTTACATTTGTCGACAGAAACTAAATGCACGTTTGGCCACGAATAAATATTTTTCAAAGGCTGAAGATACATGAAATATACCATAAACCGTTTCACTTTTTATGGAAGTTTGTTTTTGCTCGTCTTAGTTGCTTCAACGAGGCGGCCGTTACTCTAGAAAACACCTGTAGTACAAACATATATATTATGCGCAAGAAATGGTCAGACTGTGTTCATTTCGATAGATGACTATATTGTCAAAATGTGATTAATTTTACATGCTTCGCCATCTTACTGCAATATTTTTTTACTTGTATTTACTCATGAATATTGCTTTGAACAACAAAACGAAATAGTGATACAATCACTCTTCTGTGTGCCGTTGTTAGAGCGACCAATTTTCAACTCTCTGGGTAGAGCTCAAAGTTCAGATTAAAAATACCCACCTTTTTTTCTCTCTGCGGTGATGTTCAAGTTCCGTTCACTCGAGATAAATATGCTGGTGTTCTAGCGTATGTGGCCTGTTGCGGAAGTATCTAATGGGTTTCAACGCTGCAGAAAAAGAGTAAAAAAAAAAAGGAGAAAAGCGAGGCAGTCCGAACCCTTCCGAGCTCATATCCAGCCTGCCTAACTAATCCTTGATGTTTGAGATCGAAGCAGAGAACCTTGAAGGGTTATAGAGATTTTGTCGGGGGGCCGGTAAGCCCATTAACACTCGTGCGAGAAGGCCGTAAAAAGCGAGGAGGAAAATGGAGAAGGAAAAAAAGAAAAAAAGGGGAATCATCTTCTGCCACGCTGAAACAAATTTTGAGTGCTAATGGACTGTAGACAGTCCATTAGCACTCAAAAATTTTGAAACTTTGAAAATTAAAAAAAAAACAATGAAGACGATTTTATTTAATTTTTTTAAATGGTCGTTTAGGCTTCTTGGGAACCTAGCATGCTGCCTCATTTTTTGTAGACATTGCATTAGAAGAAAACTAAAGCTGGCACCAACATCCACTAAACTAACCGCCTATAAGACACTAATAAGGCCAATGTTGGAGTACGCCACAGTAGTATGGGATCCTTATACCAAAGTTGATTCTTCTAAAATCGAACGTATACAAAACCAGAGTCTATGATTTGTGTAAGGCAGGAACAAAAGGACGGATTCTATCACTGAGATGTTTTCATTGTCAAACATAGAACCTTTGTGCGCCCGACCTAAGTTAGCTAGGCTAAAACTTTGTACTGTGTTGCGAACAGGCAAACCGGTATCGATCCTACTACGCATTTGCTCTCTCTCTCTTCAAGCATTCCTGTAGAATAAACAACTCGCACCACATTCGAATGATTCGACCCTTTAGATCGTCATCCAGTGTGTTCATGTTTTCTTTCTTTCCCAGAACTGTAGATGAATGGATTCTTTTACCTGACGAGATTGTTGCATGTACAACCGTAGAATAATTTGTTGATGCAGGTTGATGCATTTCTAACGCGCTCGCATGTTTTTTTTGTTGGTTGTTATATCTCAGTAATGTTGCAGTCATGATTTTAAGATACAACGTGTCACTAGCGTTCTTACCTTATTTTTTATGTGCTCTGTTGCGCTTATTGCAAGACGCTATCAGTGGCCCCATTGTTGTGTTATCTAGACACCCTTTGAACTTCTGTATCTTTTTTTCTTTTTTTTTGTGACCACCAGTGTACCACATTTGTTGGTTTACTCTGCTTAGTTATGTTTTTTTTCTTTCTTGTTGTCCCACCCTGCTTGGGCCTGAATGGCCTGCAGTATGAATAAATAAATAAATAAAATAAAACCGAAACTGAACTATCTCCATTCTCATTTCTGGGCCTCCGAAAACGGAGGTGACGTAGGGAGTGACGTCAAGTGTGAATAGTCGGTATCGGTAGTATTTAGGAGATCGAGACTCTGGTTACCGCGGTGGGTTATAGCAGCGCGGTGGCGCGGTCGTTTCGTCGAATCTGTCAACATGGACGACAATGCCGCTCTCGCGAGCGAGTTCGGGCTTCCGTTCAGTGACCTAACACCAACGGAACGGGAGTACGTGTGTGGCGGCCTCCGCCATCACCCGACGGAGACCGCCCAGCCGGCAACGAGCGGCCCGCAGGCTCGGAAGCAGTGAGCAACATTCGCGCGGGCGAGACGAGAGCGGCGCGTTGCCGAAGGACAGGGACGCTGGGGAGATGCCGAGGGGAAAGCAGCAGCGATCCGGCCGTTCCGGGAACCGGTTCCTCCGCGGGGGACGCTCCCCAAGAAGGAGAAAATAAACAGCACCATTTTTGGTTTTCACCAAAGTCGGACGTCCTCTCTTTTCGTCGTCAAAGAACACGAACAGCAACCCACACGTGAAAACTAGCGTCGCCCGAACGAATACTGGTCTTCAGTCGACCGTTAGAACAGCCATCTACAGCGCACAAATTTGGCATGACTACCATTTTGCAGAATCCTTCGAGTACCGTGTTCCCAAAGTAAACACGACACCGACATCTGAAACCAAAACCAAACGTCTCCCGCGTGTTCTTTTTTTATTTTATTTTGTTTGCCCATAGTTGCTCGTTGCCCGTTTCGCGTCCAGCGTAGCAAAGAGAAAAACAATTATGCTGTTTTATTTACGGTTTAGTAATCATTTCCGGTCCGATTTATACTTTTCATGGTTATTCAAGCGGAAATTAGAACAGTATTCCTCAAAATCGCGAACCAAAACGTGACCGAGGGCACGTCTCTCGTTTCGACCAATCGCTGACGCGTCTCTTGTGACGTCGCGCTTCTTGGCCCCGCATCGGTCACGTGAGCTCCGCTTCTCCTGGCTTCTCCCGCAACTCTCGGGGCGTCGCCACAGTCGATCCCGGTACGATTATTACCGCGACTGTTTAATTGATTTGCGCGGCACACAAGCGCCGGTTTCGGCTGAAATTTGGGCAACGTGGCCTGAGACGTGCCTGGAACCCAGTTCAATCGCCAAAAAGATATCCGAAATTGCCTTCATTCCCAAGCAGCACAAGACGTCAAGATGACGTCAAAATAAGGTCCTCGACGTTGGGCTACGTCGAAGTCCTTAACAAACATTTTATTAACGGCATTTGTACGTCCCCATCAGAGGTTCCGACAACGTCAAACAAGCGACGTAGTGAAAACGTCACAAGCTTCACCTCGACATCTTCAACAGTAATCGACGTCTGTTCGACGTCTTGTATGAGAAGTTCTTTGAACGTCGAGCACGAAACGTCATAAAAATATAATGAGCAACACCTTGACGTCTTCGACACTAACCGACGTCAGTTCTACGTTTTCTCCGGGAAGTTCTTTGAACGTCGAGCACGAGACGTCCCAACAATGTCCTGAGCAACACCTTGACGTCATCGATATTATTCGACATCAGTTCTACGTTTTTTCGGGAGGTTCTTCGAACGTTGAGTGCGAGACGTCCCAACAATGTCTGAGCAACACTTCGACGTCATTGGCAATAATAGACGTCAGTTCTACGTTTTCTCCGGGAAGTTCTTTGAACGGGAGCAGGAGACGTCCCAACAATGTCCGGTGCAACACCTTGACGTCATCGACAATATTCGACGTCATTTCTACGTTTTGTCGGGAGGTTCTTGTAACGTTGAGCGCGAGACGTCCCAACAATGACTGAGCAACACCTTGATGCCATTGACAATAATAGACGTCAGTTCTACGTTTTCTCAGGGAAGTTCTTTGAACGTGGAGCACGAGACATCCCGACAGTGTCCTGAGCAACACCTTGACGTCATCGACATTTTTCGACATCAGTTCCAGTTTTTTTTTTTTCGGGAGGTTCTTTGAACGTTGAGCGCGAGACGTCCCAGCATTGACTGAGCAAACACCTTGATCACCTTAAACAAGTGCCTTATAGAGCCGAAGGTGCTGTCACATTACTTTTAAAATTTCTCGTCAATGTCAGCATTTTTTATACTGTGTATGCAATCCAGATTTCAACCTGGCTGAGCTGCAGAAATCTCTTACAATATTATCATTCTCGCGAATGTTGTTTTAGCAGGAATTGCTTAAAAAGTCGAGAATTCACAAACGAAAACCAGGATTTAGCTCGGAGTCAGCGGGGCTGTTTATAGCATTTTTAGCGTTTCGAACTGAATATCAGCGTCTTTGAAGCTGTAAGAGAATGATAATAATGTAAGAGATTTCTGCAGCTGAGCAATGTTGAAGGGTGGACAGCATGCACAGTATCGAAAACGTTGTCATTGATGAGATATCTTAAAAGTGATATGACAGGTCGCTTGGGCACTATAGGACGCTTGTTTAGGGTGACACCGAATTACACCCAAAACTGTCTAACCATGGAAGTGGTTTGAACCGGCCAGACCAGCCGACAGGGTGGCTAACCCGTTCGGCGGGAGACCGACGAGACCTGCATCCGAAACGTTTGCTGAGAAGGTTCGCCAGTTCTGTGGCGACGTTTCTGCTTGCCCCGAGGTCTTGGCCTCGTCTCTCCTGTGTCCCACCGACCGCGATGAACTTTTCAAGATCCTTCGTGCTATGAAGACTGGGTCTGCCCCAGGGCCGGGTGGCTTGCCAGCCGAATTTTACGTTTCTTTTTGGGAGATATTCGGGGCCCCTCTTGTCGAGCTGGTCAACGGTAGTCTGGAAACCGGTGCCGTTCCGCCATCATTCAAACGTGGTCGCGTGGTGCTCGTCCCTAAGGAAGGTGGCTTGCCGTCAGACCCTTCGGCGTGGCGGCCCATAATGCTTTTGAACACAGACTACAAGTTGGTGACGCCGCTGCTGGTCTACCGTCTGCGACACATTTTGCCTCATGTTGTAAGCCCTACGCAGACATGATCCATCCCCGGCAGGAACATCTTCTCGTCCCTGTCTCTCATGCGCGATTTGTTTTCGTACGCCAATTCTACACACTTGTCAGGGTGCTTCGTCTCCCTCGATCAGGCCAAGGCCTTCGATCAAGTCGAGCACTGTTTTCTGTTTGAAGTAATGAAAGTTTTTGAGCTTCTGATCCATGTACTGTGGGCTGACAAGCCATCTCCAAGTCAATGGGCGTATCTTTGCTCTCTTTTCTGTGACAAGGAGAGTGCGGCAGGGTTACCCCCTGTCTCCCCTACTTTATGTCCTAAGCCTGGATCCTCTCCTCCGACGCCTTGCGTCTTGCTCCCGCATACGCGGCTTTCCGTTACCTGGCCGCGGTGATGTCGCAGTTAGCGCGTACGCCGACGATGTCAGTTTGTTTTTGCGTGACTCGCAGAGCTTTGAGTCCGCTGCACAGCTTTTCTCAGAGTATGGTTTCCTTTCGGGAGCGCGTCTAAACACCTCCAAAAGCCAAGCTCATTGTTTTGGAAGCTCCCCTCCTCCTTCCATGCAGACATCTAAACTGTAGCCGTGGTTCGTGTCCTAGGTGTATTTTTTGACTCTTGTGGAGTGTCGTCCCGCACTTGGGAGACTATAAACTCCGCGCTCGAACGCCAAGTTGCCGTGGCGGAAACGTTCGCGTTATCGCTTGGTGACAAAGCGTATCTTGTGAGAGCAGTTTTTTGCGGCCAAATTTTCTATGCTGCCCACGTCGGCCTTCCTCCACCGCGATTTCGCCGGCGTGTAACGACCTGCCTTTTTAGGTTTTGCTGGAGCCAGGGCACGGAGCTCGTGACCAGAGCTGTTCTCCGTCTCTCGACGTAACTCGGAGGAACGGGAATGGCTTGTATCGACACCATGTCGCGAGTACTCGCGCTTCGCATCAACTTGGGCGTGCTTGACGGCACAGAACACCCGGCGCGCTGTTTTGCCTTGTATTTCTTGGGCCCCTCGCGTCGAAGACTCGTACCTCAGGCCCTCGGCAACCTCTACCCGAGCGCTGAGATTACACCCCTTCTACCAAAGGGTGGTGAGTTTCCAAGAAGATTTATGCAGAATGGTGTCAGACCTCATGGTGCGAGACGAGCCACCGGGTCGCATTGTCGAGGACGTCTGCTTGACGCGGATCACAGCTGATGAGCGAGTACGGGCAAACGCTTTTCCGTGGGACTCCTTGGTTTCCCGCCGTCTTCCTGGACACGTGGAGGACCTCGAGTGGCGTCGAGGATGGGAGATTCTTACGACCAGGGATTGTATCCAACGTTGGGGCATGGTGCCCAATTCCCGGTGCCCGAACTGCAGAGAAGTGGAAACGAACTCCCACGTTTTTGCGACTTGTAGCGTTGCGCGATCATTTTGGCGTCTCGTGCACCATGGTTTTCGCACTCTGGGCATCGTGCACTACGTCTCGGGCCGCCGCTATCCTCGAGGAGGCTTCTCCCTCCTCCTCTTAGCAGTCGGCGAGCATGTGCTTTGGCAGAATCGTTGTGCTGCTGTGGGCCAGCAGCGTCGTACGCGAGCCATGTGACCTCTGCTGTCCCATCTTCGTGGTTCCTTGTACCGTTATCGAGATCGCGAACTCTTTTGGCTGGGAGAGCACGAGTTCCTGAGACGATGGTCCTGCCTCTACGTCCGATTGGCCAATGGCCGAATCCTTCTTTCTTTCACGCCACTTCGCTTGGTGTAATAGGACCTTTACTGACATGGCATCCGAGTTTGACGTTTTTATCTCTCCTCACGTATTTTTCTTTTTTCCTGAATCTGTGTTTTTGGTGCGCTATTTTTGCGTGAGGGTTAATATAGTGCGTTCAGTTCCTGTGTAAAGGGTGCCCATTGTATCGAAGGGTCCAATAACTGTAAATAAGCTTGAATACCAGTGTGTATATTTTGTATGTGTCCAGTTCTATTGAATTGATGTCAATAAACGTTTTCTAAACAGCTGAACGAACACCGCTCCCACGATTCCTGGATAGCGGGCCGGGGCGCTTGGGGGATTTAGCAAATGGGCTATTCCGTCCGAATGTACATGCTTTCGCGAACATACCTTCGAGCAACCAAGCCAGATCTGGTTGACTCCATCGTTCCACGGTGACCCATGTCGAGACCGTTATCAATTGACATCCCGTTCAGTCTAGACGTATGCTCGACGTTTTATGGTCGTTAAATGGGACGTTATTTCAACGCTGACATGACGTTATCACAGACGTGTGCTCGACATTTTATGTCGTTAAATGGGACGTTATTTTATTGTTATTATGACGTTTTCAATTGACATTCCGTTCAGTTTAGTCGTATACTCCACGTTTTATGGTCGTTAAATGGGACATTGTGTCAACGTCGATATAACGTTATAACTTGACGTCTCGTCCAATTCAGACGTGCACTCGACGTTCTAACGTCGTTAAGTGGGACGTTATGTCGACGTAAAATCCATCCTTTTTTCAAGACATTAGCCTTTCCATATTACGTCGAAAGGACCTGACGTTGACTTTCGACGTTCTTTCGACATGTGGTTTTTGACGTCATCAAGTTCTTTCGATGTCTTTTCAACGTGTCTGTGCTGCCTGGGTTGTCCCTTTAAGGAACAGTGTCACTTGCACAAATGTAGGTTTTCATAATATTTGGGGGTGGTTGTTTTGGAAGTTCATTATATCAAAATATTCAGTTTGTGGAAGGGTTGCCTTGCTGCATGCCCGCCCCGGAGGAACGACACGAGGCCGGAGGGTTTCCAAAACAAGAAACTACATTTATTAGTATAAGAGGAATGGTTTTTCATAGTAAAATACAACGCAGGCATGGCGTTCACCTACACGTATCGGTGCTCTCGGTCCGTCCTCCCTCTTCCGTTGGCGTGCCCCCTTTTATGCACTCTCGCGTCCATTCTTCATGCGCTGTTTCGCGCTTCGTACTTGGTGCTGACTTTGGGCGCTCAGTAGCGGCCCCCGGTCAAGGTGGCGGACCCCCCCCCCTACCCCCTAAGCGCCCGGTATGTCAATGACCGTATCGTCGTTGTCGTTGTTGTTGGGAGGGGGTTTTGTCGCAGGAGGTGTGGACGGTGGCGCGGTATGAGCGCTATGGCACGCTCCAGGTCGCGGTCCTCGAGACGATTTATTCGGGTGATGCGGTCCACGTCTGCCCGCTTTCCGTGCAGGGTACCTTGGAGGTGAGCCGCCCCGCATATCTCAGGAACTCCACAGAGAGGAAAAGTAAGTGCGTCTCCTCCTAAATGTATAGTGCGAGGCCAGCTCTGTGGGGTGGCGTTCCTCCAATGTATGTCCCCGGGACGGTTAAGGCACTACAGCAGGGGGCCGGCACGCTCTCGCCTGGGCAGGTCACTCCAGCTCAAGTCCGATGCCCAATCTTGGGAGGCGTCCCCAATGAGGACTGTCCAGGTCGCGACCGTCCTTTGCGGCCGTTCACTGCATCGCAGGCAGAGGCCGTTTCCGCTCGCCCTGACATATCTTGCTCACTGGCAGCGGTTCTGTGGGGCGGACCTGGCCGGTTGCCGCCCTCGGTGGCTGGGACTGCCTCGTGTCTGAGACCCCTGGCGTCCAGATGACCCGGCCTGGTGGTGGCGTTGACCGTGATCCATCTTCGTGGCTCCGAGTAAGACTATTAGTTACTTTCGTGTGTAACCACATGTTTTATACTGCCTAGAAAAAAGTGATTTGGTGTGTGCACACAATCGCGTAATATGTCCCCCCTCAGAAAGGCGATCAGATCCGTGGGATAATATACGACATACAACGCTCAAAAGTCGAAAGAGTAAAAACAATAAAAGGAATCTTGTCCACCGATGCGTGACCTCTCTCAGCCGTCACCGACGTCGCAGGTTGTACCACCTGTGTGACTGAAGGGGGTGGTCCGGGACAGGGCCGTCGTAGGCATCAATCCAGTCGTTAGAAAACCCATCTTCCGGGTTTAAGGTTGGTGACATGAGTTGGTCCTGTGGACTCACCACTGAAATGGTGAATTAGTGTGTATGTAAGCGGGCAAATCTTTTTGCTCACACGGAATGAACCATCCCACCAGTTGATCAGTGGCGCCGCGAAGCCCTTTCCCCCGTCACTCAGGGGTGCGTGCGTCTGAGAACCAAGTCTCTCACCTCGAACTATAGGTTCCGGCGTCCCTGGTTGTACCAGTGAGACTGCTGCAGTCTGGCAACTCCGAGGCTGTGCAAGGCTTCTTTGAGGTTGTTAGTGAAACGCTTTGGCAGGTCGTCTGCGAACTTCATGTAGCTGCGGTCCTGTGCCCTGGCCCCTGTCGAACGGAGAGTTTTAGTGAGAGGAAAAGCAAGCCCTCAGCCAAAATGGAGCTGGGCAGGGGTGATCCCAGTTTATTGGTTAACCGTGGTGCGGGTGGCGAAGGCCATTTTTGGGAGCTTTGCATCCCAGTCTTTGTGGCGCTCCGTATGAGCAACATGCATAATCTTGAGGTTTTGATTAACTCGTTGGGTTACATTCGCCTGTGGATGACACAGCAAAGTCCGTTTAGGTTCATTCCCACTACCGCGCATGCATCGACGAACAATTTGCTCGTAAAACATGACGCCTAATCCGAAATTAGGCTTGCCGGGAAACGGAAATGTGCGAGAACTTGAAGCAGACAGTGCCATATTTTTTGCGAGTCCAAATTTCGTAAAGGGAACGGCTCTATCCATTTGGTGAGATGGTCTGTTACTATGAACAAGTACTGGTTTCCGCGCGAACCTACGTGAAAATGCACCCATGACGTTGCAACAACAAATCAGCCAAGGGCTCTGGCTCACGATCAGTTATATGAGACCTGGGGTTGACCGACACGCGGTTTTGCTTTCTGGCATGATGGGCAAGGTGTACATCAGTACATCTTCCCGCATACCGGTCCAAGTCGCAATCTGGGACAACTTATCGTAAATTTTGCTCCCACCGCGGTGCCCGGCTAGGGCAGTGTTGTGCATGCATCTCATGAAGGACTTACTTAACTTCCGAAGTATCTCTGCTCGAAACACATAACTGCTCAGGTTGTCATTGGCCTGGGGGATGTAGCGCAACAGGAGTCCGTCACTGCGCAGTAAGTAGGAGTCGAACTGTTAATCACCCTTGGTGTTGAACGGGCTGGTCGCTGCCAGCCAGGCAGTCACTTGTTTGCATAGCCCATCGTCGTGCTGGGCCTTGAGGAGATCCTCTTTTGAGACCAGTGTTTCCCACCGTGAGCGACTGCAAGCAGACCTGGAGCTTTTTGCACGTGCTCCTCAGGAAGAGATGCGTGCGGTAAAATGTACCGTAACTTTAAAATTACTCATAAATTAACACAACTTTTAATAATGTAAAACCGGCCAGAGAAAAAAAATATTGATTTTTGTTTGGATAGTGCAAAAAGCTTTTTCTTTTTCTTTCGCGATCTCATTGCTTGCAATAAGTCATTATATTCTAGTTTTTGTTTTCTTTCTTTCGCTCTCTGAAATTTTTTTTCCATAGGTCATTCCTTGCGTAGCTGACTAACGAATTGGAAAGTAGAAATCATGCTCGACGTTCTGATTTGTTCACAAGAGCACTGTGATAACGTTAAGCCTGATATAAATCGTTCTTGTTTGATGATGTTCTGATTTCAGTACAATTGCACATAGAAAGCATCACATCATAGACAATAAATAAAAATAGTTTGGAACATATTTCTTTGCGGAAAAGGGTTGATTTAAATCAGGGGTGCACAATATGCGGCCCGCGGGCCGCATTTGGCTCGCGGGCCCTTCCTGTGCGGCCCGCAGACATGACACTGCGAGATATGCTCAAGACGGCAACCAGTGCGATGGTGCCAGCCAGATGTTTAAAACCTGTTTACCAGTTATTAAAAACCTGCGTAGTTCCCAATAAATCTTTTTTTTTTTGGCCCACGTCATTTTTCAGCTGAGCAGCCCTAATTTAAATCATCATAGTAAAATCGGACTAAAATTTAAAATCACGATTTAAATCAATCTTCAGACCAGTATTTAAGTCATCTTAAATTTTATTCTCCTCCCTGGTTCATACTACTTTCAAGTTGCATGCACCTTTAAAATTATCTTACCGGTACCAGCGGCATAACACGGGGGAGGGGGCAAGGGAGGGGGGGAGGGGTTCAGCCGCCCGCAATCTAGCCAACTCTATAATGGACACATGCATTTTGACCCCCTCTCTCCTCCCCGTCCCAGCCACGTCCGCCCCTTCCTTCTTCCCGGAATAAGTTCCTGGCTACGCCGCTGACCGCTACATTGTTGGTCAAATTTTCGATCTTGTGATGGATCTGGTCCTTGCTCTTCACGACCCCGCAACGCTGCAGCTCCTCCGATATGTCCTCATAGACGCCTCCTTGACGCTGGTCGCGTCGGAGGTTTTCGATCCGGCCCTCCCTGAAACGGTCTCCTGGGAGGTCCACACGACGCGCGGTTCCTTTTTCTTCGCGGGCGACGGTCCCGCTCCGTTCGATATGGCTCCCTTCGCACGCGTTCTTAGAACAACTTAAAACACAGTAGAACATATGCCTACAACAAAATAATAAATATATACAACGCAAGAATAAACTGTTATAAAGCGATGATAAAATATAAACAAAAGAAATTTAAGATGAGAAGTATAAATAGAAAAAGGAATGGAAAAGCAAAACAAACCGAGGTAAACGAGCGAGCAGAGGAGCGAGCAAACAACAGACAGGTTAGGCCTGCTGGGCAACTGAGACCGTGGATATATTAAACAACTATATCGCAAAAGGTGCACAAAATAGACAGGTTAGAAGTTGTTTTTTTTCTAAGAATAATTGTTACATTTATTGTTTTCAAATGTATATATATTATTTATAATGTTTTATTTCAATTCACGCAACTTGTGCAGACCGCTGTGGACGAGACTACAGATTTACGAGTCGTAAAATAAGTTTGGGGCAACTCAGTTGAGCTCGAATGTCATTTAAGTCAAATGTCATTTGAGTGTCCGTGTGACGTTGCCTAGATTACATTTACCCTGAATTTCATTTAGGGTAAATATAATTTGAGGTGCCCCTCTGACAGGGGTATTACCTTGGGAAACGAAATTTCAGTTACTAGAAGAAGGTGGACGAAGCGGTTTGAGCCTTAAATATTTTAACCGCCAGGATTACTTTGTTGTCTGTGCTGCTTTACTGTTCAGGTCAGTAATTAAGTAAAAAAAGGCTAGTTAGCCAAGCTCCAAAAGATCAGCGGTTTCGATAATGAAAACACTATATTCTCGGGTCATTTTTTGAGTTGCGACATACGAGGCATGTAATCGCCGGCAAAGTTGCGTATTTCTTTCTAGTAATGGAAATTTCGTGGGTATCCTTTCGATTACTGTCTATAGCAATTTGTGCGCAAGTATTCATGCTACTCGACATCATTGTGGTCATATGTGGCATCTCTTTCTCTCTAACTCAACATTGCAATAGATTTATGCACGCCGGCAGAAACACGTACCGTATAAATAAAGTTGTGGACCTCGTCAAAGAAGTTCATAAGAGCGGGGAGTCACCATTTTCAACTTTTCAATGGAAGGTTTCGAGGACGTATGAAGCTGTTCAGTTTGCGCGTCTCTCCTAAACATTTCTCCCAGTCGTTCATTGCTTTGCGTTTTATATCGCTTAGCGAGCAATTGACTATTTCCGAAACAGCCTCTAATCCACAATGGCATCTGCTTCATTTGAACCCAGCAAAACCTGGATTTTTTAATCTTCGCATCTACCGATAGAGAAACCTTCCAAGAGCTATCATAAAACGAAGGATATTTGTATTTCATAAGGTGGTGAAATATACTCTTTACCATCACTGTCGTTCTCACCTTCACGCTCTTCCCCGTAGTCAGTATTATCATCACCATTAGGGCCCTCATGAGCAGCCTTAGCCCAGGGCCTCAAACATTTCTTAATCCGGCTCTGGTCTACTCAAGATGTCGTAGGGAGAGTTTGGCCAATCGGGGTAGGTCGACCACAACGACGCTTTTAGTCGCGTATGTCGCCAATGTGGAGCGGAGCGCAAGTTCGTCTGCTTCTCAGGCAGAGGTTGCACTAATGTAAGAACGCCGACCCCTGATTGGCTCTGATTTGAAAGATAGTGGGTAGACATCACTGCTAGCTGCCTTGAAGTATACCCACTATCCTTGCAATCAGAGCCAATCAGAGCTCGGCGCTTTGACGTCACCGCAACCCCGGCGCAAGAAGCGGACGAACTTACGCTTTGTATAGTCACTGAAAGAATGGGAACAGCAGGGCGCCTCCTCGGATAACCAACCTCTAGCACAGCACCCGCGCCCGTCGCCTTCCGTCGTGCTTTGGCTCGCTCGAGGCCACGGTGTAAGATACACTCTTTAGGTGAGGACACGGCGGGGCTGAACGCGCGGCGCGAGGAATCAGATAGTGTTCGTTCGACGGGCATCCGAAAGGCTGCATTATTCCGCGGCCACCGTGCCCGCGGCTGACAGTGTCGCCGGCGGCCAAACGGCGAAACTGTGTGAGAGCGAAAAAATTATCTCGTTGCCATGACACCCCGGTACACCGTGGTCTTTCTGCACGAGCGACATCCTCGCTGGAGCTCTGCGCGTGTGGAGCATGAGGCGGCACGAGCCGTCTTTACCGTGCCCACAGGTCGACGAGTCATCTGCCGGCGCTGCTTGCAACCATAGTGAGAGAGAGAAAAGAGAGTGAAAAGCGAACTTTATCTGCACTGCGCGAGGAGCGCGCTGTCCTCACCTGAAGAGTATTATCTTGCACCGTGCTCGAGGCTCATGAGACGCCGAAGCGCGTTATCGAACGTATGCGATGCTGGTGCTGTAGGCGGGACAACTAAAACTTCTTCCTGATGTTCTCATTCGGGCGGTGGCTATAAATCGCATGGCCGTATGGCTGAATTTTGAATACTCTGTCCGCGTTCGGTTCAAACTGGTGTCTTTACTGATTCAGTGCAAGTCCCCCACTTGTGTTCAATCCGTGCCCCTCGTTTGCCTTTTTAAGGCCTGTCACAACAGGCTACTACAAAAATCGCCAGGTCCACACGACTCCTGCAAAAATCGTCAAAATTGAAGCGTCCGGTAGTCCGCGGTCGTATTTCTGTTTGGACACCGGCCAAGCCAAATTCACGACTTTCCTCCTCGCCTCCTCCACTTTTCTTTGACGTCGGTGGTCGTCAGTCCTGACGTCACACGCCACCTGCCAAAGGTGTGCCTGCTGCTGTCTATCTCCCGCGGATCACGAAGTCGCCGACCTCGCTTGCGAGGTCGGCGAGGTCGGCTTTGGGTGGATTTGGGAGATTCCTGCGTCGAAGCGCGCGTCTCGGCCGCCCCGGCTCAGCTTTCTTTGTCAAGTTCCACGTTCGTAGCTCGAAAAAAATAAAATAACGTACAGTGCGCAACAGTGAGACTTTTAGTTGTATGTATAAACACTGACAACTTAAATATATATATTTATTTTATTAAACTTCTAACCAACCAGGTTTGCTTGTATCTACACTGTTAGCAAAAATAACACGCTCAGACATGTAAACCGTTGTCCCATAGCGGACACGTCAAACCGTGTTCGTTTTACACGCAGCCATGTGTGTTATTCGTCTACACATGAGGTGCCGTGTAAACTTAACACAATGCACCGTGTCTCCCTTCCGCAAAACACGCTTGAGCGTGTTGCTTATGAAACATGGCGGCCAGCAGCCGAGAGCAAACGAGAGATGAGCCCAGCGAGCCGCGCTCCTTTCAGCCAAATTTAGAGCACACAGGACGTGTCTGTTCTCGTTCGATGTCTTTTATACATAGTAAACAGTCTCCCAGCGTGCAAAGGTGCATACGTGCGTCGTCGGCGGTCGGCGGCGTCAATACCTACGACGGAGCCGCTAGGCAAAAAAACGAATGCCGAACTTACATGGATAAATAACTCGAGCAGACTATTTGGAATAGGGTGGTAAATTACTCCACCTAGAGATTTCTAGCAGCCTATAAAAAAATAGCCTGCTAATATGCTGCGAACGATCACGAGTAGACACCAACCCACATACATCACAGACAACCCGAGTACCACGTATTACACAACACTGACATATACACAAACACATCAACGATACAGCACCCAAAACTTCCTACTGAACGCCCTTTCTCCCCGCAGCGTATATAAGCGTGACATGTGCGGGTGAGCTCTTTGGTCGCTGACCGTTACAGATTTAAAGAAGACACAAAACACAGCGCAATGGACAGCAGCATGTGAGAACTGTTTGCATTTCAAAAGTATGCAGGCAAAATCTATAATGTTAGTTTGTTGCGAAAAATAGCGACCTATTAACAATATATATTAAACCGGCCATGAAAAAGTTTATATTTTTGTTATTTTCATGCTCGACCAGAGTTATGAGCAGTCCGACAAGGTTGAATCAGATAGAAAAACACATTGTTGGGATTTTATTATTATATATTCAAAAAGAAATGGAGATGATTCTCGCGCAAAGTATTTTTTATATATTCTTGTGAAGGACATCCGCCCAACACTGCACTTCCGCTAGTTGCAGTACGGGACCACACGCCTTCACTTTTGGGGTGTTTTGATGCAGTTTGTTGTCGAATGTCGTGTCGGTGTCGAGTGGAGCGGCGGGGCTTGGGAGTTTGTGACCGGTGTTATTCATGAACACCGGTGTGGCGCTGATGCGTCTTTTTTACACCGCCACCACCCCGAACTTTGAAGATTCACGGGCCCGTAGCACTGCATTATGCTGAATCGCGAGCTCCCCTCCGTCAACGTCGTTTTCCTGGTACCATTCGTGGATACTGCAAGCGTTTAAACAGTGCGCACCGTCTCGCCTACATCCCCGGTGACGTACTCGACCTGTTGAAACATATTGCTTTCGTCATTTTGGAGTACGCAAGGTAGTTATCTGGTTGCTCTGGTTTCGGTTATAAAAGCAAGGCAAAACGCTCGTAGTTCCCGCCCTCAGTACTTGTTGGACATCTTCCACACTTTGACTCCGGATAACTGGATGAACGAGGATTTACATTTACTTCAGAGGTCACTCTCGCCGCTTCCTCACCGTTGAGCAGCAGGGTCAGCTGTCGACAAGCCGCGGATGAAAGGCTTGAGCATCAACAGCCCAAGTGCACTTGGTGCCGATGCGGGCGATGCGGGTTTCTGTCAACTGGTAGGCCAGCACAAACCGTGACCGTTCCAGCTCTTCGTCATGACACGGTGTTGCAGAAAGCAGTGTAAAATACAACTACACGGACCACCGAAACAAACGCACTGTTATCGTAAATCTTGGCTTGTGATTGCGCCTTTGTAGATTATCTTCTTCGTTTTGCAGGAGAGACACAAACTACGGGCATAACAAAATCGGTTACATATTCCGCATACCTCGCAAAAGCATTTACCCCGTCACCTTGCGAAAAGCGCGAAACACGAAGTCCGCACCGTCCTGACTTCCCCTGCCTTTTACCTGCTTTAGAACAGTTTGTACCTGCTAGTTGTAAGAGAGCGAACAATTTAACGAAATGTTCGCTCTCTTACAAAAGATCGACTCTAACTCTTCCAGCCTCCATGAGGGACAAGCAGCTATAAAATCGGACATAAAAACCATACTGGAAAGGCAAAAAGAGCTGGATAGCGCCCTTTCCTCACTCGACAGCAGGATTGCCTCAATCGAAAGCGAGATATCCTATATTGGTCAGGCTAAATCCGCCATAAACAACTTAGAGGACACGCTGAATGTACAGGTTGCTACTACCTCGAATTTATTGAGTCGTATTGACGGCCTAGAAAATCAGTCGCGTCGTTGCAACCTTCTTTTTTACGGAATGCCGGATGACGCTGGGGAGTCATGGCAGACGTCCGAGCAAAATATAATCACCGTCGTGAAAGACAGACTTGGTGTCGCCTTGGGAAACGCTGATATTGAACGGGCTCACAGAGTGGGTGGTTATCGGGAAGGAAAAATTAGGCCAATAATTGTGAAATTCGCCTCATTTAAATTAAAAAACCAGTTGCTTCTTTGTGGCCATAAGTTGAAGGGCTCCCCTACTCGTCGTCGGAGGACTACTCGCCGAATGTTCGAACTGCGCGGAAGTTTCTTCTCGACTTTGCCAGGGCGCAGAACGTATCATTTAAGCTTCGTTTCGACAAGTTGCACATTGGTTCCAGGACTTACAGTTATGATTCTCAGTCTCTGTCCGTAAAAGAAATCCCCAGATAGGAGGCGCCGGGGGTGGCTTTCTTCATAACCAAAAATCAAGTTGCGGTATTAATGTATTGTACACGAACGCACGTAGTATTCTGAATAAACGCGACGATATATGTTCTCTTATTTCTTCGTGTAATGCTAACGTCATCGTCTTAACTGAGACATGGCTATCACCTGGAATTGAAGATAGTGAGATATTTCCTGAGCACCCTAATCTGGTTATTTACCGGCGTGACAGGGATGATCAACGTGGAGGCGGTGTCCTTATCGGGGTCGATGAAAGTAATGAAAGCACCCTTGTCCCGACTGCTTCGTGCCTCGAAATGGTCTGGGTACGAATACAATGCAGTTTCAAACCTATTTTGGTAGGCGTTTGTTATCGACCTCCTTCGGAATCCCATTCGTTCACCAGCCGTCTGCACGACGACTTGTCTACCCTGTTTGCTCTCTATCCGGCGCACCCTGTTTTTTTATTCGGTGACTTTAATTTTCCATGCGTTAATTGGAACTCTGCGGTCCCCGTTTGTCCTAAAGGGAATGGTTTGTGCAAGGACTTCCTTGACATGTGTTTGGATTTTAATCTTTTTCAACTTGTGTCCGTCCCTACTAGGGTGACGGATTCCTGTTCTAATATTTTAGATCTCGTGCTAACTACTCATCCGGGTTTTGTAGAATCACCTCTAACCTGTTTTGATGGCCTGAGCGATCATCGGGTAATCTACTGCCCTATATGCGTGGAAATCCAGAAACCGTTGCGCGTTCAAAAAGCATACGGCTGTATGAGAAAGGGAATTATGAGCAGCTCTGCAACACTCTGTCCGAATATTTTGTGTCTTTTAATACTAATTTTGAGAGTAGAAGTGTGGACGTAAACTGGTGTCTCTTTAAAGATAAATTATGTGATTTAGTGGAAAAATATATACCTTGTATTGATATAACAACGAAGTCTTCGAATCCATGGTTTAATCGCAGCCTCAAATCGCTACGCAATAAAAAGCAAAGGCTCTTTCGAGTTGCCCGTCGAGCCGGTACGCCCGAATCATGGCAGAGCTATGAGGACTGCGCTAACATTTACAAAATTGAGTTGAATAGATGTAAAGACATTTTTTATCGTACGACATTGCCATCATTATTGATTGCCAATCCGCAGCGTTTTTGGAATGTTGTTCGCCCAAAAGACTTGTGTTCGTTACAACTTGTTTCAAATTCAAGGGACCCTGTTCCAGTGAACTTGTGCGCTAATGTGCTGAATTATGTTTTTTCTAAAGTGTTCTCCCGTTCAGACCTCATTACTGTTTCTCCTCCCGTCTCCAGTATATCGTTCCCAATGGATCCTATTCTTATTGATTACGATGGAATCGTAAACATTATTAAATCCTTAAAAGTTTCTTCGTCATGTGGAATTGACAGCATAAATTCCAAGATTCTCCGTAACACTAATCTAACGTCTAGCCTTTTTTTAACAAAAATCTTTCGTCAATCTCTGAAGACGGGAGTCGTGCCTGAGGACTGGAAGTTTGGGAAGGTCATTCCGGTCCACAAGAGCGGTAGTAGGTCATCACCAGCCAGCTATAGACCGATATCTCTTACCTGCATCTCGTCTAAAATAATGGAACACATCATCTTCAAGCATTTGGTTTCATTCCTGGATTCTAACTCTTTCTTCAGTGACGTGCAGCACGGTTTTCGCCGTAATTTTTCTTGTGAAACACAGCTTCTTCATCTGACTAATGACTTGTTCTTGAATCTCGACTCCGGATACCCCACTATCGCTGTATTTCTCGATTTCGCTAAAGCATTTGATAAAGTACCTCATAAACTTCTACTTCTCAAACTTTCCACGCTAAATATTGACGCTCATGTACTAATCTGGATTGAATCATTTCTTTCTCAACGCCGTCAATACGTCTATGCTAACAATGCCTCGTCTCACGTCTCTGCTGTTTCTTCTGGTGTTCCTCAAGGCACCGTGCTTGGACCGCTACTTTTTCTCATTTATATTAACGACCTCCCATTGCGTATCACCTCTGTTATTCGCCTGTTTGCTGACGATTGCGTTGTTTACCGTAAGATTACTACTCAAGATGACCTTCTAATTTTGCAAGCTGACCTTCTCAAAATAACCGACTGGTGCCAGAATTGGAAAATGTCTCTCAATACTAACAAATGTAAGTGCATGCGTTTTTCTAATTCATTAGCAGAAACTAATCCTACGCTACTTTTGGATGGGACTATACTCGAATATACAGACCACTATAAATACCTCGGCGTGCATCTTTCACCTAACCTCTCTTGGAATACTCATATTAACAACATTGTACAATCTGCTAATCGAAGTTTAGGCTACATCCGTCGAAATTTTAGATCTGTTCCCAATAACCTTAAGCGCCTCCTGTACGTTACTCTTGTCCGTCCCAAATTAGAATATGCGTCTTCAATTTGGCATCCTCATCAATCAACGCTAACTGATTTAATTGAATCTATTCAGAGCCGTGCTGCACGCTTCATTTTTTCTGATTATTCCCGTTTTTCGAGTGTCTCGTTAATGAAAGCTCACCTTGACCTTCCGCTATTATCTTCACGTCGTAGGATCTCTCGCCTTTGTCTTCTTCACAAGGTATTTTATACGCCCATCTTTAAACAATCTCTCTTAAACCCCCCATCATACATCTCGGCTAGAATTGACCATCCTTGTAAGATCGCCCGCCCACAATGCTTCACCCTCGCACACCAGAAGGCGCTCTTACCATCTGCGATTGTGGACTGGAATGACCTCCCCGAGAACCTCATCGGCATCACCGACAGTGGAAGATTTCGGGACGCCATCACCAACTACTTCATGTAAACCCACTCCCCTCTGTAACGCCACTTGTGGCCCTGAGGGTATTATAAATAAATAAATAAATAAATAAATAAATAAGTAGGTATGCCAACTAAAACTGAACCAGGGCAGTGCCAGAGAGAAAAGAAAGTTGGGCAAGCTTGCTCGCTCTCTCCGACTTCTCAACCCTCAAGTGATTGTGCCATAATAAATGCACCAACGCCTCTTTCCAAAATAAAGAAAAAGCACTATGTTCGCTACGTAAAAAATGGTCCCAGTTCATGCATCTGTGGGCAGGTAGGAAATCTTGCCCTAATTTATTAACACCGCATGATGTGCGCAACAAACTCACACGAGATTTACAGGAAAATATCGGTGGTGACTTAACTTTCCCAGAAATTCTGCATAACCGGTCATTTGCAGGACCGAATCATCTACTCGAGCGGTGTGCGTTGCTGTGCAAACACGTCGCTGTCCAAAGGCAGTCCAACCCGAAGCAAAAAAACCGCAGATATAGGACAACAATCCGGAGTCCACTGTTCAATTAAAACGACGTAATTTTGTTGAAAACACCCGCAGCTCTCTACTCATGCTATCCGTCGGGATACTTCCACATTTTGAAACGGAACGAAAGAAGATTTACTTTTAAAAACACTCGCTGCGTCCTCCCGGACCAGCTAAACCGGATCAGCTGACGGCGACGGCAATAAACCCGTTAAACTTCAACCCCACAACAACCAATTTGCGCTCCGTGTTAGTGTGGCTTTCTACCTCCAAGCAGCGCACCACACACCACGAACGTTTCAGCTCTTTTTCGCATCGCCGTGTCGCACCAAACAGAACGAGATCGCCGAAGTCAACACAGTGCTGTCGTGAACCTTGGCTTGTGGTTGCGCACTCGTGAACTTTGTGACTCCCTTCGCTTCCAAGCACACACGACGATAACGAATGATACTTGCCGTCTCCCGGGAATATCACAGGGGCACTTCTCCGGTCACGTATTCGCTACATGTGCTCGCAAATCGAAGAGCTTCTCCCATTCCCGTCAAACCAAAACAATACCGGCGCCATGTTAAATGTGCGTTGTTGCCAGAGTTTCTCCGACCAAACAAAGACAACGAAAGCAAACCGGCTCTAGCTTCCAGCGTACATCGGCGTTGCGCCGTGGCTAGATTTTTTCTGTCAGCACTAACTTAAAGATGACCTACAGATGCAGCCACACTGGTATCAAGTTTTAATATGGCGGCCACCACGGAGCGCCGTAAATTCTGAGGAGGTTGCATGGGAAGCGGCGCCACCTTCGCCTACAGTTGAAGGGTTGAAGTCAAAACGAAACCAAGTGCAATGTCACGTGTTCAGATCGAGGGCACGCTTTTTATATCCATTTTAACTGTTTAGAACAAGTAATTAGACCCATAACTTTATTTGTGGTGTGTAAAAAACTATTTTCAAGACCCGTAAAATAAATGTAAACATCGGCGACAAGAGGAAAGCCGCATTGCCATCGACCAGAAAAAAATGGCAGCGAGCACGGTAAGCCCCGAAAGCGCGGGGTTCGCCCGTCTTGCGACATGCCGTAATTGCTTTTGGTGCCTATCTGTCTCCTACACATGTTTCTTTCCGCGGCATTTGTCTTCACGGACCTTTCTAGGTGTGTCCCCAAGCATTCCGATGCTTCGATAGCCGGCAATGCTGCGGTTGTCGCAGGGGGTGATGCGTGTTTTTGAGGTCGGCTACATGGCTTTGCGTGTATACCCGAACTAAAAGACGTTTTTAATAAACTCGCATGATTTTTGAACGAATTATTCATTACTCAATGTGTAAATTTATGGTAATTCGTGTAAATAGCGTGTTTTTCACCCCATATATTCACTAAATAACGGGACTTGCTAACAGTGTACGATGTACGTTGGGAACATAGGAGCCGCGGGAATCCGATCCAATCCACAGAACTGCTGGAAGACGACACGACCTTGGACACGATGCGCGCTTGCCTGGCTTGCCCCCTCACCCTAAAATCTTCCCTTTCCCGTTTTCGGGACTTGCAAAGCGGCGGAGGCCTTGAGTGATTGACCGACAGCCATCAGAGCGTGTGAGTGGCCATCGGGACCCACCTGATGAGCAGATCAAGGTTCGCGTAGAGGACATGGGCGAGACTTGACGGGGAGACTTTTCCCCCGGCAAAAAAAGGCCAGGCGGAAGGGGAGCGCCGCACGATTTGTCGGAGTCATGTCGCCCGACGATTTTTGTAGTGCCCTGTTTGGACACCCCTTTAGAGGATATTCAAGCTTCAGCACCATGCCTTTGTCATAGAAAGAGAGACATTACTTTTATTAAAAATGACCGCATCATCGTTCTCTGTTGCCGGCATCATGAAAATGCCAGTGATGAGGTCGGCGGCTTAATCCCTTGAGTGTAAATGATTTAGGACACAAGGTGGGGCCACAGTGTAGGTTGCGCGTCCAGGGCTGGGGTCATCCAGCTCTCCCAGCGTGGAGGTGTTGCGTCGGCATAGCAAGGTTTGAGAGAGGACAGTAAAGAAGAGGAAAGCATATTTTCTTTTCTTTATATACAATGTGTTATTATTGCAATGCCCGGCTGAAGCTTCAGCAGTCCGTGAGTTTATATTAAAGGGAAGTGCACTGTAAACGCCAAACAATGGGCCTCTTTCACGCAGTACACTAATGAGAAGGACCATTGGTATACCGTGTACCGAACAAATCAACATTGGACAAACATGGAGTGTGGCCAATTCGTATGGTGCCTGGAAAGCGTCTACAACTGGTCTGTTTACCGCGTCCAAGGAAAGAGGTCCCTCGATTTCTGCCTGGTGACATCATACTAGTGTCATGCTGTCGCCGGTCGCGATCCTGACGGAGTACCAGCAGCGTGGGTGTATCTGGCTGACGCCTGTTCTCTTGCGGGTCGCTCTCCAGCGGGACAGCCCACGGAATCTCAGGCAGCCAGAAGTTGGGACGCCATGACGACAGCGATACTAGCGTTCACACGTGCTTTTCGCCAGCATTTCTAGAGCCAACCACCAGGATCGGAACTTGCAACAGCACTACACTCCGGCTTCTGATATGTATTTGTTGCCACTTCGGGAGCACTTTTGATCTATGAGCTACAGCATGTCGCTAAACACACCAGTTATAAGAGCGCTTTTGACAGCATTGTATTGATGTAGCCTGCTGTAACGCACTGTGCCTGTAAAGCGAAAGTTCGCGGTGCAGATCTCATAGAATCCTGGGTTCAATCCACACCCCTACCCATTTTGACATTGATAAGTATTGTACTGGCATGCGGTCGTGTATCACTACTGCGTGATTCACGTTCAAAACCCCAATCTAGCAGTAGTACTGCAGAGGATAAACTTCTCATCTACAGCGCAAAACAGTGTCGAAGCACCTCAAGGGCAGTCCGACCTTACGCGGTCTAAACACAAACGTTGCATTTTCTTATTGTACGGACAAATGTCATATCTGAAAGAAACTAAAGAATAACATCAGAAAAAAAAAGCAGTTTGAGGATAACATTTTAGTGCTAAACATGCCCTCGGTGGAAAGCAATTCACTAAAAGTGTACTTATTTTAAAGTAGTTGATTCTAGGATATCTTCAAAATCTCGTCTTTTTTTAATATGCTTACAGTATACGTAATATTTTAGCAATGCAGTCCCCGCTTCGGCCCAGTTTGGCGAATAGTAAGTAAGTACATACTTGAAGAACATGTTTAATGTCATTTTAGTAAGCCAACAATATACTTTAGGTCACTGTGTTTGGCGTTACCGAAAATGTAACGAAATACGTTACTCGTTACTTACAAATAAAAGGAACGCGCTACCGACCTGCGTTACCTCAAAATAAAAGGGACGTGTTACCATTACCGATAAAAAGTAAAGCACGTTATATTTGCGTTATTTTTTTAACTATTAACTCACACGTTTAACTGATATGACGGTACAGGTAAGCATGAGCGCCATATTTCAAGAAACATCATGTGAATGCAGAAACTTAACATATATAATCACTCTATCTTTCTTACGGTTTCAGCTAATAGCGAGTTTTAGAATAGGCTGCCCCACAGCTTTGGGTGCCCCAAACAGCTTGGGGCGTCCCAGTGCGCACGCGCAGAACTTCGCGCATGTCCATTGCGATGCCCCAAGCTGTTTGGGGCACCCAAAGCTGTGGGGCACCCTATTCCAAAACTCGCTATTTACTCACAAGAAAAAAGGCGAAGAGAAACATAAAATAGTCAAAAATTCACATGACTGGGCGCGAAAAAAACAACAAAATTAAAGTGTAATTTTTTTAAGTCTTAGGAAGAAGTAGTAACGTAACTACGTTATAGTTACTTGAAACAAGTAACGTAAATACGTTGCCCGTTACTGTTTTCGAAAAAGTAACGAGTACGTTACTGGTACTGGTAAAGGCGAGCGAGTTGAACATGAATACATAAAATTGAAAGAATAAAAGAATAAAACATGAAAGAACGTGGTTGTCCTGTGCTTGTCCTCCGTCGATTTTATGTACGTTACTACGTTACCAAAAAATTAACGCGTTAACGCCAACACTGTTTTGGGAGTACTTTGCAAAGTGTTTAGTAAAAATACACTTTTAGTTTTTAACTTGTAGGGAAACTGTAAAGGACAACAGGCCAAGCACAATTGTGCCCGAGGATTATCAAGGGCGAAGAAAATCGATTTGGGCCATTCAGTAATCGGAACCATTTAGAAGACGTAAATCTCCCAGAAGGGCAGTATTCGGTAGAAAGCTTGTTGCAAAGCATCAGGGGAAGCTGTCTCCTATTCGAGGCATGCTGCGGATGCCGAGAACTAGGTAATAAAAATTCCACTTCGCCGAAGAGCTGCAGAGAGGCCGAGTGCACAATCCGTGAACGTAAAAGAGACAGATGAAAATAGTTAGGCAGTGTTGGTTCCCTGCCGAGATCTAATTTCGCAGCTTGAATTGGAGTCGTTCCCGGTGGAACTCGGCTTTGATGTAGTCACTGGAAACGGTGTCGCCCGGGTTACTAGTCGGTATTGTACGAAACGGTGTTGCAAAGAAGGACGTTCCTGAAACACCTTCCTTTTGGGAGGAACGGGGCAACGCCGCCGTTTCATCATGCGTCGGTGGAACTAGAACGGGAACTTGTTACGTTTTCGAAAGAATGGCAAAAAAAAACGAAATATTTTCTCGCTTTTTTTCCCCTATTTATCTGCAATGTAACCGGAATATAGCAGGCATTTAATATTTTTTTATTGAACTAGTTTAGCCTTCGACTTCAAGGGATAAAGTGTCTGAGAGACAGTCGAAAACAGTGAACTGGAACAAATTTAATTGATTCGACTCGATACCTAGTTGAATGCGGCATATGTTTAATTCCTTGCTTTATTTCATATATGGATTGTCCAACACAATATTTCGTTAAAATACACGATTGTAAAGTTAATGTAATGACACTTATACCCATCTAAGAAACATAATATGTATCGTCTCCTCTAGACGTAGCCAATATTTTTCGGGATCATTTTTGTGAACGCTACTCCTCAGATTCGTTCTCGAGATATACCCCTTCTGACAATACTGGTTACCACGATTTTCTGACACTTACCTCTATTGACACAGTTGATGTTCTAGAAGCGATATCAAAACTGAAGTCGAAGTTGTCAGTGGGAATGGATATGATACCATATTTTATTATCAAGGGGTGTGCACACCTAATAGCCCCCATATTAAATCACATATTTAACCTCTCGTTGAAAAGTGGTGTTTTTTCATCATCGTGGAAATTGTCTGTTGTCATACCAGTGCATAAAAGTGGTGATGTTTGTAACGTAAATAACTACCGACCAATATCTTTGCTGTGCGCCTTTTCGAAGGTATTTGAGATGGTCATCTACACTCGTGTTTCTTATTATTTTAGACGAAAATTTAGTAGTGCTCAACATGGTTTTTTAAAGGTACGCTCCGTGGAAACTAATCTTTGTTCATTTCTTGGTGACTCAGTTCCTATAGTTCTTTCTCGAGGCCAGGTCGATACTGTTTATTTTGATATGACAAAAGCCTTCGACAAAGTTAATCATGATTTACTATTGCTGAAGCTCTCATTGTATGGAGTATCGCCGACCCTTTTGAACTGGTTTAAGACTTACTTAACTGATCGTCGTAGCAGTGTGAGAATTGCGAATAGCTATTCCGACACTTTCATTCCGACGTCTGGGGTCCCCCAGGGATCTAACCTCGGGCCCCTACTGTTCCTCGTATTCATCAACGACATTGAAAAGTGTATAAAAAATTCACACTTGCTTTTGTTTGCTGATGACATCAAGATATTCACAAATATAAGATCATTTGACGATTGCAGTGTATTACAAGATGACATTTTACGCATATCTGAGTGGTGCTCCGCAAACTTGTTGGTGCTTAACAATGACAAAACAAAAATCTTATCAATGTCTCATAAACGTGATATACTATCTTACTCTTATGTTCTTAAATCAGCTACCATCCCACGAGTCACCGAGGTTCGCGACCTTGGGATCTATTTTGACACTAGACTTTCCTTTTCTTATCATGTTTCAAAGATTGTTGCCTCTTCTGTCCGAATGATGGGTTTGCTATACCGCTTATCATTCGACTTTAAGAATCATTTATGCCTTGTCCGACTGTTCTTATGTCTGGTACGTGCAAAACTTGAGTTTGGTTGTGTCGCTTGGAATTCGCTGACTGCCACTGATGCGTCACGGCTAGAAAATGTGCAGAAACGTTTTATTCGCCTTGTCTATGATAAGTATTTTGGTAGAAGGTACTATTATGACTACGACGACATTCTTAAGAGGCTAGGTTTACAGAATTTATTAAAGCGAAGACTCTCTCGTGATATTTTATTTTTACATAAAGTAATTAACGGTCACATCGACGCTGATCTTTTAGGCTCAGTGAATTTTCATGCTCCTGCTCGATCTTGTAGACATCGTTCCTTGTTTTACCCTCACTTTCAAGAAACATTGTCGCCATTAACCCGCATGCAAGTCTCTTTGAACAATGTTGACTCGCCAACTTTGGACGTTTTCAGTGATTGTACCACGTTCAAGCGCAATCTTGACTATGCACTTTACCATGTATAGGACAGGTGTCTCCATGAGATACTGCTGAATCTCTTTTCTTTTATCCAATCGTGGACATTTGTGCCACCATACCAAAACCTCACGGTTGTTCTGGGGCACTGGGAAAATAAACTATTATTATTATTATTCTAATGGGAACGCGTTCCTCTAACCACTGGAACCTGAAACGGGAGCTCGTTCTGAAATTGAGAAGGAACGAGGAACGAGTTTTGGTTCTTGGTTTGGAGGAACGTGTATACACCACTGGTTACTGACCGGAAATGAGTGCCAAAGGAACGGGGACAGGTGAAGAAGTGGACGACAACACGGGGCTTCACCTGTCCCCTTTCCTCTGGCGCTCATTTCCTGTCATGAATCAACAAGCCCAGCTAAACATTTTGTTGTACTGGTTACTGGTGCACGGGAAGCAGACAGTGCGATTCGGTGTGCCAAACAAAGGGCAGGAACATGCCCAAGGAGTACATGTCCATCTTTCCAGCGTTTATGACCCAAGCGAAAAAGGCTGAGTCGCTGGGCTGTGGACGCAGGCGCGGCGTCTTATATTCGGCAGAAGAGAGGCAATGCGCATGCCCAAAACGTGCTCCACAGCGTGGTGTACAAAAATGGCGGCGCACAGAAGGCTTGTATTCTGGCATGGTCTATGCTCTGACAGAAGCAGAACTCGGACTCTACCAACACCGCCTATAGACCATCTCAACTCACTGACGTCATACCACTGCGGTGGCTCTAATGTCGGTACTGCGCATGCGCAAACGCTTCGCTCTTCCCGAACTTGATTTCTACGTACGCGCAGTGCCCACACCCGGTAGGGGCAAAGCGGGCTTGTTTGTAAACACTGTGTTAGTGTATACTGTATACGTTTTACCTTAAGTCCAGACGGAGCCGACTCTACGAGCCAATGGGATCGATCAGACAGTGTCAAAAGCGCACCCGCAATCACGCTTTTCGTCATGTTTCTGTACGTGTTCTATTTCATCGCTTAACCAATCATAAACAGAAAAGGCGTAGTGACGTGCGCTTTTGACGTAGCCTGATTGGTCCCCATTGGCTAGGGGTGTCGGTTGAGTCTGGACTTAAGCTGAAACCAAGTATAGATACAAGGCATTTCCACCGTTACCTCTCCACACCACTAAACGTAACGCTGTGTGTTCGGACAGCGCTGGCTATTGGCCGGGATAAGGTCACGTGAATAGGATAGGTCAGAGAGGGAGAAAATCTTAACAGTCTGCGCTGTCACCCATTATCGGAACATTCGTGTTGTCTGCCTACCGTGAAGGCTTGTTCACACACTTGCGACTGCTTACGACAGTGTGCTTTAAAACATCATGAAATCCCTTACGACGAGAGCACACACTGGTGCCTTGTATCGGGTGGCAGTGGCACGCTTGTAGTGTTCCCTTATGTCCTATTTTTTGCGCATCGTACTTTATTTGTTGGCTTAAAAATAGTTTGACAATATTCTTAACGGCCATATCTTATGAAGAGTATCTACATTCGATGTCGGAAATACCACGGAACATTCCGTCAAAAGAAATGCAATTCCAGGGTCATCTAATAGATGGCGCCAGCGTGCCAGTCTATTCTCTCGTCGTCACAAGAGCTCGGTCGTAAGCAAGTATGTGAACGGGCCTATAAAGTAAGCAAGCAATACTATTCTTCGCGTAACGTGCTGTGGTTACAGAGGCCATAAAGTCTATTAAGCTATTTGTGCACGTGAGTTAGCGCACCTTGAGCACTGATCAAAGCTGTGCACATGCACATTCCACTTATTTTTTAAATGCCACGAAAAGTTGTTTCTAGACCAATGTCACCAGCCAGTTCGGCTGCGCCACTGCTGCCGCAATGCATAAAGGGAACTTTAGTTTTTCTGCACGTGCAACAACGTCGCTGGAGCTCTGCGCGTGTAGCACACGAGATGGTCGAGCCCTCTCGGGCACTGCCGCATACAAGCCGCGTACCTCCTGTAAGCTAAAGTTATGGCGGCTTCGCGCATGCGCCGAACGGTTGGTAAAATTGGTTTATTGGAAGCATGGAGCTGTACTAGTGCCCCATGCGTGCAAGCATGTGCAGCGTGCGCGTGAACATAGCATTGGCAAGCTTGCAATGGCACGCACTTACCTGCACGAGCAGAAACATGGCGGCTGCCAGATGCCCTGTTTGCAATAGACCGATCTCACTAAGCGTTCGGCGCATACGTGACGCCGCCATAACTTTACTTCACAGGAGGCAGACGGCCGTGCTTGCGAGGGCTCGTGCCGTCTTCTGCTCTTCACACGGAAAACTCCAACGAGGTTGCCGCACGTGCAAAAAGGCTAAAGTTCCTTCGATGCACTGCGGCAGCGGTGGCGTAGTAAACTGACTGGTGAGATCGGTCTATAAAGCAGGCCTACGTTAGTATTTTAGTCATGTTGACTCTGGTTTCACGTTACAAACAATGATAGTCGACAAACTCCACTGCTTCGTCTATCCAAGATGCGGCCTCAATTACAAGAGGTATGGTGTCTGGAACGCGTCTCCGACAGATCTGTTTACCGCGTAAAAAAAAAAAAGTTTATTTTTTATTTTTGTTTGATGACTTTATAGAAGTGCTAGGCTTTCGCCGGCTGAGAGGCTGGTGGCGTCACAGCAGTGATGGTGGATGTGACGGACGGCTGTTCTGCTGCATTTCGCTCTTTAGCTTGACGGTTCGTACGGAAGCTTCGGCAGGAGGAGTTGGGACGCCGCGACGACAGCGACACCCACATCCGCTCGTGCTTTTCGCCAACATTTCTACGACTAACCGCCAGGATTGCGAACATTCAACAGCATGACGCTCCGGTTTTGTGACGTCACTCATTTCGAGACCACTTTCTATGCATGGGCCGAATAGGACGCTAAACGGACCAGACGAAGACGCGTTGTATGCACCGCAGGTAAAGAAGGCAGGCCTTGCCAGTATCTAGGGATGTAGACTCTAGTTGAAAAAGAATTAACGCTAGGGACAACGACAAGACGAAGATACGAGGACGGGAAACGCTTGTCCCTTTTGTACCTTCGACTTGTCCTTAACCTTTACGCTAATTGTTTTCACGATTGAGTTTATACTTCAGCGTAAAAAACTGGGACTACCAATGAATGCACTTATTTTGACCGGCTTAGCCAGTGAGAAGCACGAGCAGTATCTCACCCCAACAAGAATATTATCGAAGGAACCTGGAGCATGTACATTCCCGTAAAGCACTTGAGAGAGCCAATCGTCGCAAGCTAGGGAGGGAATTCGGCAAACGGCGAAGTTGGAAATATACTTGGACCTAAAAATAGAAAAAAAAAGCAGCCTGCGTTGTGTCCTTTATCCTAGATACTTCAGTTGTATTAGAGTGCTCGGACTCGGCCTCAAAAAGTATTCTCCTGCTGCAATCGAGACCGCATCGTGGATGGGCGGAACAGTGGAGTTTGGTGACTACATTATTTTTGTAACGGGGATGCATGCTGATCAGACTAGCCCAACAGTCACCATTTATGTAAATTCAGTTACGCCCGAATGGCGCGTTCACTGTGAAAGCGGATCAGCAACCGCAAAGCCGATCCGTACGTTATCAACCGCTAAGCGACTGCAATCGAGCGGTTGGGGCGCGTTTTTGCCAACCGCTGCGGGATCGATTTCTCTCAACCGCTTTCGCGAACCACGAAGCGGCAACCAATTTCAACGGGCGCCGACGTGACCTCGGTGGCTTTCGAAACAAGATGGTGTCCGTCGCTGGTGAGGCGTCCAAAGCGCCGTAGTCCTAGCGTTGAAGCAGACAAATCAACAAAGAAACGTAATGTCCACGTCCGTGCCTTGAATCCTCAGTGAAAAGAATTGACCAGTAATCTTAACGGGGTTCACCCCGGTGATTTGGTTCGGCTAAGAGTGTTTATTACTCGAGGTGCCAAAGCCCGTCGCTCTCTGCTTTGTTAGTCTTTGCCCGTAGAACATTGGAGCCCGCCCCCGATTCATCGAAATGGCAGCTTTTATAACCACTAAGGCAGTCGCGTGAACAACTGAAAACTTGCAACACCATGCATGACCACCACGAAGGCGATAGAGACGTCGTGAGGCCGATTGCGTATCCAACACGCTACTGCGGAGCTGCGAGGGTACCTGCGCTTGCTCGACCTGTAACGTTTACTGATACCAAATAAAGGGAACCTATTCAAGAAATAATGTGTACGTACCAGACGATGCCAGTGCCGCCCACAACTCCTAAAATAATAAGAGCGAATAATGCGGGGAAAAAACTGGCCCTCTATCCCGAAAACGGTCAGCTATTCATGCGGGAGGCGTCCACTTCGAAGAGGGGGTCAGCGCCATCCTCTTCTGAGTCAACATGGCGCGCCAACGCCTGGATGGGCTTAGCTTGTGGGCGAGGTCGGTGAAATCGTTTACGGGTCTTTGCAGGTTCATGTCTTTTTTCTTAGCTGCCCGAACTCGTAATGCGTACGAATAGCTTGAAGAAAAATCTTCAGAGTGCCAAAATAGCAATAGTTTGACTTTGGATCGTGGACGAAACTTGATTTTGGATTGTAAAACAGGGCTGCCAACGCAAGTCTCAAAAGAAAACGTGGAATCGCTTAGAAACCACCAACCGCATCTTGGTGTGTCTGAACCACGGTGGAAGAAACACATTTAGGTGATGACTCTGGCCGCTGTTCCGGCGGAGAGCGAGGGACCAGATCATGTTCGGAGCTAGCCTCGAGCCATGAGTAGTTATTCCGCGCCGCCGCGGAGTGCGCTGAGATATCAGGTCCTCCTCGGCGGCCACGGGGTCAACGGCGTAGCGTGTCGCCTTTTTCGCGGTGTGGTGGTCTGGTGGTGGTGTGCGGCCAGTGGCTGGCTTCGTGCTTTGCTTTGGTGCTGTGTCTATCACAAAAAGTCAAGTTGGTCGTCAGTAGTTTTTACAGCAGGAGGTTAGTCTGCCAGAACATGGCGGCATTGTTACCCACTGTAGGTGAGCAATTTAGCCAGTGCAGTACGACTGCTAGCCTGGGGTCTTTAACGTGCACCACGCAATAGTGATGCACGACTGCGCGCCGGTACGATGCTCATCCAGATCGAAACAGGCTGGGGTGGGGATTGAACCCGGGATCACTGGGTTATTCAGCGCGAGCTTTCGCTTTACGTGCTCCAAGCTGGTTTGCGCTAGCCCACTGCGCTAGCCCACTCGGCCACCAATCCCCCCTGTGTCTATCACAGGCGCCACCATTGTGCACAAAGGTGAGCCTTAACCCGAGGAAGAGGAAGAAGGAAGAGAACACAGATTTACGGACTCTGGCGACTTGGTGGCGGCGTGGGGGGGGGGGGCGGTGAGATACAACAAGAAGCGATGAGCGATGGAATGGCGGGACCACCCAACACCTCCTGAGAAATAAGGCGGTAGTGCTCCTCTCGTGACGTCGCAAAGGAAGGCCATTGGAGGGCGCGTGGGTCGACCGTCGTAACGCGCTTTAGTCACATACGTGTGTCTTATTAGCTAAAATGAAAGCTTCCACATAGAACCGGGTCTAGAAAACATTTTATTACACGGGCAAAACATTACACCACTAAATAATCGGTACCAAACGGCACGAGGTATGCGTATAAAACGTCTATAAAGAAATGCGATTGTTTTCAGTCCAAAACATTGAGTCACGCAATTATTGCTGCAGGAAATCATATTTTATACAGAAATACTTCGACAAAATGGCGAGACACGCACTGATTGGACACAGCAGTACAGATCACAATTAAAAATCAGGTAGACGTAGTCAACGTGGACACGGCTAGATAAGTGTCACTTGCGATTTTGTAAGCGATGTTATCGCGTGCAGTCAGTGATTTCTCGCATTATACCCCGGCCACATGGCAAAATTAACGTAATGTCGATCGAATGACATTATGGGGTCGACAAAACAGCTTGAGACGCTCGTATAATCACTCAAGACCGCTGAGCTAATTCAATCCTATATCATTTAATTAAAGTATGTTAACTTTTCCGTGTAGCAGGGGCACTAAGCTTACTATTTAGTCAACTGATTTACTTCTCCCTATAGGCTTTAGCTGCCTTAGAACAAAATATAACTTATTTTGTATTCAATATTACTATTGCTTTAATACAGTTAAGATTTTAGTAGAAACGCGGTAAAGGCAATAAAATAACATTTAATCTTATAAATGAACACATAAGCACAAACAACGAACTTTCAATAATCACAAAAACTTGTTATTAACCTTCCAGTAAAAACTCGATTATCACCACGCATATTTACACATGTCGACGCAACATCGCGCAGATAACGACGATGAACAAAAATCCGTTCTATCACGAGATTTAAAAAAAGAAAATCTACTGCAGCGCTTTATTCGGGTTTAACAAGACAGAAAACTCCACGTAAAAAGGTGTTTCTCACCTGTCGATCGTGTCCATACGTACCGCAGTATCCGCCATGAAAACATTTGAACACGAACTCCAAGAAGTCTCTCCTCTCGAGGGAGATGTCTATCGATAATCGACCAGTGTCATCGTTGACTATAGTTGCCACGTAAATCCACGTAAATGCAATAATATCAAGCGAACAAAAAAAAAAAGAAAACTTCCCGAGGCTGCGGTGATGACAGAAAAACGACGGGAAGAGAACAAGTCTCAAAAGAACCATACACGAGAGCACTGGCAGCAATGTCGGACGAAAGGCTTAACGTTGCCGACCCATCTCTATGCTCGTGTGCGCTCCCGGCGGCGATGACTAGATTTTTGTTCCGGTTCCCTTCCCTTCTGAAATGTCTTAGCGTTCCTTTTCAGACAGTCACCAGCTCACGTACAACGTAAATATACCAGAATCGGAGCCGGTATGAGTGAAGAAAATGTCGCCTCGGAGACGGTTCATTCGAAAAGTGTGGGGAGCGGCGGGACGACACGTAGTCCCGCGGTTACGGGGATAATCATAAATATAAATTTGGTATTTTCAACCTTGGTAACGCGTTGTATATTACGTTTATATTATATATAAAATAAATTCTACACGACTACGCTTATAAAACGTATATTAATGTCGGATAAACGCGCACGAACTCCACCGCACCGCCGCTCGACAAGAAACATTTTTTTTTTCCACGTCGATACCAGATATTTTTACGTAGTTGCGCCTTGGCCTTCCTTCTCTGACATTGTGACGTAACCACTCGTAGCGCTGCGGCATTATTTCTAGGAGGTGTTGGAGCACCGCTGGGAGAAACAACAGGAGCGGTCGGTTTGGGAGGAACCCGATATTTGGGCACCATCGATCCCCGTGCGAGTGAAGCGCGAACGGTGCACCGAATATAATGTGGCCGCCGCGTCGGACAGATAGTACTCACCTAAATGTTTTTTTCCACCGTTGTCTGAACGAAGTCGCTCGGAACCGTATTCGCGACCGCTTCGCAAACGCATCTCAACCACCAGTGTGAATGCGCCATAAAGATTGCGACGAGAGCCTTTTGTTCGCAGCGTACATAGGCTTCGTTCAGCATGCTATCTTCCGTAGATTTAGAGCGGCCCAGGGGGTGAAGAAGTGGTAGTGTACGTGGAGGGCCATCAGGCGCCCTTATTCTTCGGATTGCACGACCGCACTTTTATGCCTTACGTGTTCTCTTTTGCCGGCTGCATCGGATCGTTTTCTGGAAGCAGATACAACATAACGGACAAAGAAAGTAGCCCTCTCTCATGGCTTATTTAGATAGGTGGAATTAGGAAATACATTAAATGACTAGCCATAGTCCTTTCTGATGGGGTTTCCACAAGTGTAGAGGAACAACGCGGAAAATGCTGCAGAGGGACGCAGTAGGTGCGTGGTCCTGGATCACTGATGGTGGATCATATAGTTGTAGGTTGGTGAGGACGCTGGAGAACCACATCTTGAGTGTACATCAACACGCGTAAAAACGTAGTAAATTTTGAGGAAAGAGTAGGGGAGTGATTATTGTATCTATATGCAGTACCAAGCAATGTAAAAGAACCATTCGAGGAGGCACCTTTGTTCTATTTTCTACCTAAAACAAATTGCCTCTGCGAAACGTCGCCTACCACCGCCATGTAGACTGCCTATTGGAATGGGCTTTTCATACTGTTGGCTACTGTACTTTTCATTTCCTTTCGCTTATGTTTACAGCTAGGCGCTCCGTTATTCCTGAAGAAAACGTGAGCTGTTATTTTTGTTTGATTTTTTAAAACCAGTTTCATGTTATAATTCTTCACCACCGTTTATAGCGATGACAGAAACGAGAGGTTTGAATAAATAATTTGGTGTTGGCGTATCTCTTTTTAGTTTGTTTTCAGCTATGTGTACCGACAGCTTTCTTTCGTTGCAAAATAATTCTGCATTGGGCCTTGTCAAACACAAGCGCACTCGTAAAATTCTAATTAAACATTGTATTACCTAATTTTTATCCTTCATCCCAATAAAAATCAGAGTGCAACCAACGGTACGAGCCTATGGCATCAATAAAGAATCGGAAAAATCGAAGTGGGCCCAGAATGCTTTTGTACGTGCAGAAAACGCAAGACGTGGCGTTCTTTTTAAGTTTTTATTTATGATAAAATACAGTGAAGGGTGCATACAAGATATATTTGCTTTCGAGATTTATTATGGAGTGCGATGAATTCGTGTAGCTTGAGATTCCTAAAACACTTGAACTAGGCAAAATTGAACATATTTTTTTACTCATATTTTATTGCTTCTCCTCTTAAGCGCATGTTTGCTTCGACACGCTTTATAATTTTCATCCTGTCTGTTTAATTCAATTTAGCAAAGCCAGGATGAAAACACTTTGAAATTTGAATTTTGCTATAACTTCAAAAGGAACATTTCGGGCTTTTAGTTCGTAAAAGCAAGCCTTCAGGTTTTATATATATAATTTGAATGGTCATCTTTTTTTTGGCTGCTTTATTATTTGATTTACATATCATATTTTTTGTTTTTCTTTTGAGAAGCGTCAGGCACGAATATGACAGAGAAAGATAAAAACTTCTATTACTTTAATTTAGTATAATGAAATATGCTAAGTTTTATTAATTTCAAAATTACCAAGATCAAATAACGGTTTCCGCTATTGTAATAGGGAATGCCAAGACAATTTTTATCTGCTTGATCATATGCGTATTCAAAGGCCTAATTGGGCCTTACATAGGGGAAAGAGGAAATGGAGCTTGACATAAATATTGTAGCGATGGCATCAAGCAAAAAAAAATAATAAAGAAAGAGCATGAAAGTGAAAAAAGAAATCGCCGTATTTGCTGGAGTAATGGCCGCGCTGTTCATGAGCAAAGCCCGTGGGACTGCTTTCACGCAGACGACGGAGATAGCGGATCACCGAGATAGGCAGAAAAATGGCAGCGATTTGAAGAACAGAGGCAAAGTCTTCACGCGAAAACGCTATTTGCTCAGATCGCATTCTTACGGAGAATCGTGTTCTCGACCTCGCTATTCGCTGGGTTTTCTATGCAGGGATTGATGATTGGCTGTAATTGTCTCCTGAAGAAAACTTGACTGCAAGCGACTTGTGCACAGTGTTGTACGGAACGGCGTTCCAGGAACGACGTTCTTGGAACGCGTTCCTTTTAGGACGAACGAAGGAACGCCGCCGTTCCATTTTGGGTTGGGGGAACTGGAAGGGGAACGCGATTACATTTTTACTGGAACGGAAAAAGGAACGGCGTTCCTTTTTTTTCGCCCAGTGGGGTAATTTTACTATGGGTCTAGAAGGAAAATTCTTAAAGTATAAAAACAATACTTTTACGAAGAGCAGGACCTCGTTAACTTTTTGGTTACGTATCTTAGTGTTTATTTTGTATGGTACCTGTTTGGTAACAGTCGGGCGCAGGAGAGCTAGCGGACATCATTTTTTTTCACTGCCCGAGACTGCGGTACAAAAAGCCAAACTTTTTGCCGAAGAAAAAGACACAGAAGGAAGACGTTTCAAACTCAGCTACTTTTCTTTGCTTCCATGAACCATGCCCAGAAAATCTAAGGGCGACTACAGCCATAACTAAAATTCCACAAATAGACCTACAGTTACAACAAAATAACTTGTTACCAGACATCGAACGCCCCTTTGTATCCCGAACATTGGTCACTTAGAAGATACAGAAAAAAAATCTTTAGTCCTTGTCCACTTGTCCCCAACCCTTCAAACGGAACAACGAATCCAACCTTTACGAAGAAGGACTTTTAGTTTTCAAGACTGACCCTCCAAAATCCTTACCCTCTCCTTCACTTGCTCGTCTTGCGGACAGCAACATCGAAAGCAACTGTTGCTAAGTTCGAACAAGGGACATTGTTAGATTAAAACGTATGAGGTTGTTGTAAAACGCTTGTGCGATATGGAGTAACAGTACATTTGGCTCGTCTGAATCGTCCACCACAAACATGAATAATGGTTGAAAGCTGAGATTTTTATACTTGAATATATAACAAATGAAACCCTGCTTCCGCCTGTTTTCTTCTCCTGGGGCCTTTCCATCACGGCATTCAAATTCGTATGTTGCCATTTGATGGAATAAGCAAAAAAAAACTTTGCTTGATCTAACTAAATGTGGTAATCAGCAAGATACAAATGTAACGTATATGTAACGATACGTTCCATTTTTTAAACTGGAACTGGAACGAGTTCCTTTTTTACACATGGAACTTGTAACGGGAACGCGTTCCAAAAATCGGAAGGAACGAGGAACGAGCTTTCGTTCCTTTTTTTGAGGAACGTGTACAACACTGCTCGTGCATAGAAAGTGTGGCTATTACTCGAGCACATAGGGTACAAACAAAACTACAACTTTCTATATTCTAGTTGCACGCAACTGTTAAAAACATGTATTATTCAACCTTTTTCGAAGACCGAATTCTATCTCACTTTTTTTAGATATAATATCACTCGATTAGGATTTACTGTCAAGTTGAGAAACATTATAGTTACACATCATAACATAATATGTACTACTGGGAACTCAACTGAAACGAAATGTGTCAGCAGCGCGCGTGACCTCCAGCACTACTGCGACACCTGCCGGGAGAAGCCGTGCGATTTGGCGCAGCGAGTCGCACACGCATGTAGCTAAGCCAGGTAATCAGCGGGTGTTCGCACCTGCTGCGCTAATAGACCGATCTCACAAGCCACTTTCGCTAGGCCGCCGCAGCCGGCATGCGTCGTGGCAACGGTGGTCTTTCTGCACGCGCGACCACTCCGCTGCTGGTCTGCGTGAGCAGAGCACAAGACGGCACTGAGCTGGATTCGTTTACTATCGCCTGCCTCCTGTGAACCACAATAATGGCGGCGCCACGCGTGCGTCCGCGCTCGGTGAGGTCAGTCTGTTAGCCCTCCGATAGGTCATGACTACAAGGCACGAATGTCGAGCTTAACCGCCCGATATATATACTATATATATATATATGGGTGGTCTTTCATCTCAAATCGTGCAGGCAAAAAGGGTCGAATTTTTAATTTCGCTGAAAAAAATATATGTTATGGCGTCGTCTCTAAAAACACAGTAGCCACAAACGGCAAGTCCGTCGGATTTTTTGTTCTCGACTTACGAATTTTAAAAGAGGCCGCGGCGGAAAGCAGTGTTTTTCACATCCGTCGTGGGTCGGATGTTTCGCTCGATCTCCCGTCGTGGATTTTCAGTCCACATTATATTAACTTTTTTCAAGCACTCTGTGGGCACAGGTAAAAGGCTCTAATACCATGAAATAATTTTAGGCGTTTTGCTTTTTTCTGTAAAAATGTCAAAAACGCCACCTCGGTCAATTGTTGACGAACTTTGACAATTAAATACTGGCGATCCACTTGGGTTACATCAATATTTTTTATGTCTATGGAGAGCCCAAAACACGCTCTTTATAGATATTATAAAATTATTTACCGGTATTAAATAGCCTTTGCGGGACGTTTACGTTAATGTTATGCGAAAACCAAAAAGTACCAATTTTAAAATCGATTTTCTCAAAAAAACCATTTTTTATTTTTTTTATTTTTTGTTAAAATGTAGATATGATAGTTGTCTACTCGAAAAGCAAGTCGAGAAAGTGTATATTTTGTTTGTATGTTCTATATTTAAGCCTCAATATCGGAAAAAGACGTCTTTGTTTTGCAAGACCTAAGTCAGACAAAAAAACCGTGCGCTTCTATGAATTGTAAAAAAAGTTTTCTTGAATTTTTGTCTGCGTTTTGTAGTCAATTATAAACGCATTTTGTGGTATTGAATAGTTATTTATGTTTTGAAAGGAGCGGGAAACCACGAGAAACATATCTAATCAAATCAGCAGGCCTAGTAGACCTTCAATATCGAAGAGGCACAGACGTTGCATTTTTTCGATTGATAAATCTTTCACTGTAAACTAGCATGACTAGCTATTAGCTGTCATATTACTAAGACATGAAAAGTCACCACGTCATTGATCTATTATATACAATTCTTTCCGAAACCAAACGCTAGGGTTTGTTCACCGCACATCGCACAGATCACCAGGGAATATCCTTTCACTTCCGTAATACACAAAAGTGATGACACAGAAACGATCCGAAAAACACGGAGAGATTGTCACGGAGAAGGGTAGGGAATAAAAATAAATAAATAAGAATAAAATTACCCAACTCCGATCTTAACGAAAATTGCGGTAAAAAAATAAAAGATTAAGGTTCGAGCCGTGGCAAGGCGATAGGTCCACGCCTGGTCAGACAAAGAAGTCAACGACACGTAAAGGAAAAAAAAGTTAATTAAGACAGAAAAACTCAGCCGCACACGGCAAGAACAAAAACCAACTCCTCCGGGCATTCCCTAAACGGGACACAACCAAATGCGTGCGAACACGCTTTCTACAGCACCGTCAGGCCGCTACGCCATGAAGAAATAAACCCAACAAGTAAACAATGCTAACAAACAGTTAGTAACGAAACATTAAAAAAAAAGTTCAGCAGAACCGCACCCGAGAAACAAAGTTCAGCGGGACGAAGAAACACACACGAAATAAAATTAAAAAAAAGTCTTAAACTGACCGACGCCGAGTCCAGTCCCATGACACTGAAGCCTGGCAGGATGATGGCGTCCAGATGATGCTCGAATCTATTCTTCACTCTGTTCCGCACATCCGTCGTGGCTGTGCGGAACAAAGTGAAGAATAGTTTCGAGCAGCGGTGCGCGAGAAGGTAACCGAGACGTAACATGCCTCGAGCTTCATATCGGGAGAGGAGCTTTCGAGGTAGTTACTGCATGCAGTTACTCAAACTTTTCTTTAACCCTTCCCTTTTAAAAAAAACACGTCAGCCGGCGCTAACTTTTCATCTCGGGAGAAGACCACTCTTCACAAACGGTTATAGTTGCCAAGGAGGCTGACTTCGACCCAACTAGTCTCCGGGCAGAATAGACACAAGTATATTTACCAACACGCTCGTTTTTGATGCTAGTCTCCGGGCTTTGCTGTTTCCAAAAGAGATAACCCTTCGGTGCTATCGGATTTCCGCGGAGGGAGATAGAGTACATAAAATTGAAAGAATAAAACACGGAGGACAAGCACAGGACAACCACTTTGCAGAGCACGGCCATTTCTAGGATAGGGCGTTCGAAGCTTGGGCAAATACGCGGTATCGTTTCACGCGTGCACGGATGGCTGGTTTCAAAATTTTCCCACATCCCTCACGAAACCGGCCCATCTTCGTGTGCGTGCGCGATTTTCGTCCCGCGCCGCCGGTTTTAGCTCGCACGCGGCGTTGTTTTGGCAGGCAGAACTGTTGTTGACCGTCGATATTGTAAGGCCATGGTGTTCTCATCCTCCCGGGCAACAGTTACTTTGCTTTCCCTTCTGCAATACTCTGACTGACTGACTACTCCTGGGTGGCCGTCACTGTTCGCCGCGTCAACGACACATTCGTACCATTTCACTCATCGTGACACAGGATGCGCTGCTCGCTTTACTGTCACGGGCCGTCCTATCTAACACAACGAGCGCGAAAGGTCGTGGTCATCTGCTGGTTCCGAAAGGGCGGGACGTTCATATAGGCCAATGAAGGCCCCGAATCAATAGGACGTCTGCCGATTTCTATACATTAAAATTTACGACGCCTGCTGGTCTGTTGAGAAGTGTTGCTTTCTCTTTTGAACTGCTCCAATGTAGCTTGCCGCCTATAATAAAATTTAAATGATCAATAAATATAACAGGGTGGAACTACTGTATTTCATTTTTATGTGGGTGCGTTGAAAAAAGTCAAAAATATTTCCAAGTTTGTGAAGACGCGCAATTCGCAAGTCCGTTTCAAGCCGTAAAAACACGTTTTTGTACGATATTGATGCTTAAATATAAAACATACAAACAAAATATACACTTTCTCGACTTGCTTTTCGAGTAGACAACTATCATATCTACATTTTAACAAAAAATAAAAAAATAAAAAATGGTTTTTTGAGAAAATCGATCTTAAAATTGGTACTTTTTGGTTTTCGCATAACATTAACGTAAACGTCCCGCAAAGGCTATTTAATACAGGTAAATCATTTTATAATATCTATAAAGAGCGTGTTTTGGGCTCTCCATAGACATAAAAAATATTGATGTAACCCAAGTAGATCGCCAGTATTTAATTGTCAAAGTTCGTCAACAATTGACCGAGGGGGCGTTTTTGACATTTTTACAGAAAAAAGCAAAACGCCTAAAATTATTTCATGGTATTAGAGCCTTTTACCTGTGCCCACAGAGTGCTTGAAAAAAGTTAATATAATGTGGACTGAAAATCCACGACGGGAGATCGAGCGAAACATCCGACCCACGACGGATGTGAAAAACACTGCTTTCCGCCGCGGCCTCTTTTAAAATTCGTAAGTCGAGAACAAAAAATCCGACGGACTTGCCGTTTGTAGCTACTGCGTTTTTAGAGACGACGCCATAACATATATTTTTTTCAGCGAAATTAAAAATTCGACCCTTTTTGCCTGCACGATTTGAGATGAAACCACCCATATATATATATATATATATATATATATATATATATCTATATCTATATATATATATATATATATATAAATATATATATATATAAATAACAGCGTCAAAGGAGGAGATATTTTATCTCAGTCAGTATGAAAAAGAAAAGAACACACGCGCCATGACACTCTACATTTAATTAGTATAAACCAGCCTTGTACACGTTACGAAAAAAGTAATCGATTACAACTACAATTACAGTTGGTGGAAAATCATTACATTAGATAACACGATTAATCGAGAGAAAAAAAGTAACAGACCGTTACTTGAAAAAAAATTAACTCTTGTTTTTTCGATTACCTAAGATTTTCAAAAAGACAGCTTTTCTCTGTCGGTTTGAGAGCTATTTTTTCGTACTGTCCATATAAAGACCAACTCAACGCTCTGACGTCACGACACTGCGGTGGCGCTGCTGTTGGTACTGCGCATGCGCAGACGCTTCACTCCTTCCGGAATTGGTTCCTGCGCAGGACGCAGTGCTCACACCTGGTGTGAGAAAAGCGGGCTTGTGTGCTAAACACGGTGTTGGTGTATTGGGTTAGGATCACCGAACTACAAACTACGTTATCTTCTTAATTCATCGATTTTGGTAAACCATTCTCCTGTCGGAGACTTGGGTCTAGGATTCCCTCGTAGGAAACTTGTACATAGGGCGCCATTAGGAAGGAAAGGGGAAATAGTATAGTTGCAAGTAATTTTAGTACCGCTAAAAGTAATCAGATTACTCCCGCGATTACTTTCTGCTAAAAGTAATTGAATTATTATAAAACTACTTGAAGAACTAATCGATTACAGGTAATTTGATCACTTGTAATGGGCAACGTGGACACGTCCCGTATAATCCAGCGTGGTACTAAACGGCGTTCGGAGGAGTGACGTTCCCGGAACGAGTTCTTTTTTAGGAGGAACGGAGGGACTCCGCCGTTCTATTTTGCGTTGAAGAAATTGGAACGTGAACTCGTTACGGTTTCAAAGAAACGACGAAACAAAACTGTTATTTGTTTGCAATTTTATTATAGTTTATTACGCAGTTACGTTTTTTATGATCGATTACTTCAACCTTTTTCTTCCAGGAATGGGGGAAGTGTCCGAGAGATAGTCGAAAACAAAGAACTGGAACAAATGTGATTGTGGCGGCTCGACACGTAGTTCGATAAGGATATTTTAACTTACTCGCTTTATTTTATGCACAAATTATCCAACTCAATATTTCGTTAAAATACGCGAGTGCAATGTTAATGTAACGAACCATTCCAACCTTACCGAGGTAACGGAAACGCGTTTCTTTCGAGCCACCAAAACTTGTAACGGAAACTCGTTCCACGATTGGGACGGAACGAGGAGATCGAGCTTTTGTTACTGTTTTAGGGTAACCGCTACAGAATCGGTGGTATAATAAAGTGCGAGCTCACTGCGAGTGGTGGTCACTTTTTTGGCAACTTTAACCTTTGTAAAAGATAAATCTGTGCACGCTATACTGCAAAGAAATAAAGAAACGCGGTCTCGTTGCTGATGTTGCAAGCTCACGGAGAGCGGTGGTCAGGTGTCAGGGGTTGTACTGCCAGAGCACAAACATCCGCCGAGTGCTTGGATCAGCTGTGCGCACGTGCGACACACCACGCGCGACGCTGGATAGCACAACTTCTCCGGGCAGATGGAGCCACAGGTACGCGCGAAGCCATGGACGCGCTCGGCTGGTCCATTCCGTTGTGTTGAGCACGGTACGTATTCGCCTATTCTTTTTTGAATGATCATCAGTATAATGCATAACAATCATCATCTCCTCTGATCGACGCAGTGATGTCGGCGAAATATGTCGTCTCTTCCGGTGCTAAAGGTGGAACAAATTCCAATTAATAAATTACAGTTCTTACTATCGTGCGCAGGCTTGGTGAGTCGTGCATATTTCTAGGTTTACAAGCAGTAACCATCGCTTCGTGTAGTGCTCAGATCATTAAGAATTAAGCGAATAAAATTTCTAACCTTATATGCCTCCCGCGGTCATGTTGCTTTCCATAGTGCTTCACTTTCGTGTCATCTGCAGTCACAGGCACGGAGCAAAATATAATAGACTCTTTTCAAAGTCTATCAACCAACATTAGCGACCGCCTTTTCTTGGGCGCGTAGCGTGAGAGTTGGAGCCGAGTCCTATCCGAACGCTGACGCGGCAATCGTTTCCAATCACGAGCTGAGCCGAATTCAAGCCGAACGCCGACGTAACCCTCATGTCCAATGAATGCTCAGGGCTCGTGCCCGAACAATGGCGGACTCGGACGATTGGCTCAGCAGCTACTAGATGGCGAGCACTTGAGCATTTTTTAAGAGGGTCCGTTGAGGCCTGAGAAGCGCGGGGCGTGGTGATGCGTCCCAATCATCTTGTTGTTGCCACGCAGCTAATGAGATGGCGGCGCTAACCGATACGAACGCAGGAGAACCAATCGCGAAGCGAGACGCGTGGACATTAGAAGCCATGCCCTGCGTTTCTTAAGCTGTCTGTGTGTAGAGCAGTGGAAACACAGACACACTAGGCAAACAATATGCACAATGCGCAGCTAGGGAAACGCTATGTACTATCGCGATCGATATGAACTGAAACGACGCTCCGCGTGGCACGCGGTACCAGAACCCTCTGTCCGTCGCATCTTTCTGCAAATGGGGATGCACGCTGAAACTGAGACTTTGGCGCTCGTTGCGCCACTCTGCACTTCCTTGTCCGTCTGCTACTGAGACGGCAACTGTGGCTGGACTGTCCGGATAAAGGCATGAATCGCCAGTGTTTCTCGAAGCTCCCGCTCCAATAGGAGACGGTTCACCAGTACAGCAGCGACGAGCTAGATCCTATACATAGTTCACGCCTAAGCTGAGACTGCGGTGGAAGATACGAACGTGTTCGGCTGGTCACACGTCGATTCTTCGCCACACGATTACACTCTCGCCCACGTCCTCGAGCGGAGATCTGGGTCAGGTGATGAAAGGAGAGGGTTGGTTGGTCCGGCGAGAGTGTAGCTCCCACCGCAGTCTTAGCTTAGGGGGTATTCACACGGTGTACAAATCCTCCCTTTGCTCCCTGGGGAAGTGCATCGTGTGATAACAACGTCATGCTTTTTTCAGGGAGCCCCGCTGACGTAGACTTCCCAGAGGGATGGGGGAGCTTTTGCTCAGTCTACACAAACACTCCCCGTCTTGGCGTGGGATCTCTTTACAATGGTATTTGTTCGCGTGTCTGGAAAATTTACAAATTTTGCTCAACGAGATACCGGCGGTGGCATCGGGATCGCCTAACTTGAGGCTTGCGCTGTTGGGCATGTCGTCCAAGGCACCCGAAGAAGTCTTCGATAGTCGTCAATGCCGTCCTTAAGTCGCTCGTCGTACAACCGGTTTTTGATTTCACGCCCTTTGCGTTGCATCCACCCATCTCAAGAAGCATCTTTCTCTTAGCGTGAAGCAGTTCGTCGTCTTCTGCATCTAACAGCGCTGCTGCCGTAATCGAGTATCGCCGTTTTATGAACGCCCCCATTTTTTTACTCTTGTCAGAGCGCACCGAGCCCTATTGTCGAAAGTACGACCGTTAAATGTTTTGATAACACTGACGTCCCTGTCGGCTTCCCGCCGTTCGTGTGAATGCTAGAGACGTGGAGGAAGTCCCGCTGGTTCTGTCGATCACCGACGTCGCGCATATCTCTCCCCGAAAGCTTCTCTCGTGTGAATACACTTTTATGGGTGTGTAGCTTGAGCAGGCCTTTCATGTGGTGTATCCACTGGTCGACCTTCATCCTTAGGGGCGTGAATTATATGGTCCACAGTCGCTATCGACCTTTTTTATACTATTGCCCTTTGTCAATTCTCCTTCAATGCTCAGATGACTAACGGACTTCTATCGGCACTCTCGAAGATATTTGTAATATGTATCTGTGTTCATGGTTAAACAAAGAGGCAGTTCTTTTTGAGCAACTCAACTGTGGACTGATTATGGCGTGATCAGAAGTCGAGGCGCTGAAGAATATGTTTCTAGAAAGTTCACGAGAGATTTATGCTCTGTCTCGCATAGGTTTTACGGTTCGACTAAACGAAGGGGCGTCGCATGTACATCCTCACTAGCAGACTACACGGAAAGACACTGCAGCGTAACAAGCGTGATATAGCGAGTTGTTTTCGCGTCGACATGCATCACCGACAGCAAAAAAAAAGGAGAAAAAAAAACGCGCGATTGTCGGTTTTGGTAGTACCGCGAGCACCACCCGGAGCGGTGTTTCAGCTGATATGGACCACGGTAGAACAGCCATAGCCTCCCTTATACTCACAAAGCCTGGCAGTTCGACGACGGAGCCATAGAGCGCCCGGTCGCAGATTTGCAGCGCTAGGATCTGGTAGCACAGAGCATTTTTCAGGGAACCTGGACGTCAGCACACAGATTTTGCAGCGGCGAGGACCCAAAACATACTTTTCAAACCCCCCCCCCTCCCCCCCCCCCCCAAAAAAAAAACGGTAACGCGAGGAACGCGATGAGCATGACCGGACATTACATCAGTCCGGAAAGGTGTGTTTCGGCGTCTCGCCGCAGCGGGGCGCCCGTCACGTGGCTCTCCTCCCGCCCCTCCCCCCATCTGTTGTCTGCCGCTCTACCTTTTCAATTTCGGCGGCCGCTTCCCGTGGCGATCTGCCAGGCTTTGTCAGTATAGAGGAGGCTATGGTACAGTATAACACATGCCTGCCACTGCATGCCAAAAAATCAGGTACACAAGAACTCATTCACAATGCGCGCCACGGCATCCGGCTTCGTCCAATGAATGCCTTTCTCTCCAGGAACGACGATGTAACTAAACCTAGAGCACTGCTCTGCGCCCACACAGCGAATAAGAGCTTCAACGGCATCCATATTGGGGCACTCAGTGTTTTCCACAAGTTCAGCATCCCTTCGCAACACGAGCATGCTGTTCTGAAATCTTGGCAGAACTTTGTCGAAGACACCCGGGTATAACACCTGCGTTTCAGCACAGCCGACCCTACGATCAGCGTTGAAGATATAGCGCCCGTTGCCAACTGAGGAACATCCCCTAACCATCATCAACTTGGCTGATTTCGAGCTGACACCCCTAGAAGCCATCTTCCGCAGAACGTCCACTTTGGTGTACCAGGGCCTCAAGAAGGTTTCGGTGTTGTCCATCTTGTGTTGCGATGGATCACGAGCGCTAGAGGGAGCCGCTGGGAAGGTACCTTCCAAAGACACCAGTCTAGGGACCCTTTCAGGCTGCAGGGAACCCAAAAAGTAGCCGACACCAGCACCCATGCCATGACCCACGATGGCGTAGGTGTCCCACCTAAGGTAGTCCACCGCTCTTAACACATCTTCAACGTAACGGTCCCGACTGTAATTGGATCCAGGTGGGAGGTGTGATGACAGTCCGTGCCCTGTAAGGTCCAGTGACACTATCCTAAATTCGGGTTTAAGGAAGGCGACCAGGGGCTCGAAACTGGCGGCGTTGTCAAACCAGTCGTGGAGGGCGAGTACGGGTTGGCCATGGTCCGGTCCCCACTGTTTCGCTGCTAGATGGCCGTAGGGAAGCGGTATGATGACGTCACGTACTGGTCTTTCTTTTTGTAGTGAAGTTGATGAGGCTGCCCTGGACAGGACGTGCCTCCATTTTTTCGTGCTTCTAGTCCAAGGGAGCAAAATGTAGTTCCGCTTTGCGAAGAGTCTTGGAGGCCCGGCCAACCTTTAAGACAGTGAAGAAATCAAATGCTGTGAACATAAATGTAAAACAAAAAAGGAGAAGGGCCACAACTAAATGAAATGGTTGTGGTTCAACCACTATCAACATGAAATTCATGTAGACAGTGGTTGAATGTTTTACTGTTCGTGCCAAAGACATGACGACATTAAGATTTTGAATACGTGATGCGCCCGGCTTTTATATAATATGTATTGTGGTTTATCTAACAAGTCATCGAAGGTGGTAAGTGAACCTAATATTTCGCCGAGCTGTACATATTTAGCATCGATTCACGTCTTCGTGCCGGCGACTTATTTATAGGTTCATGTCAGGGGTCCCCAAACCTATTGACTAATTGACTAAGTGCCGAATTGGGGACCTGAGCAAACTCGAGGGCCAGAAAATAGTTAAAACAATATAAATAAGAAAATACTAAATAAATAAGTCGAGATTTCTAGGAGTAATATGTTACTAAAAAGGACATAATAAAATAATTGTGTCCTAGAGAACTCGCAGGCATAAACCAAAGCACATATAGGAACTGACATATTCACACGGAGCAGAAGACTAACGAGATGATAGATCTGCTGATGAAACTATGCAAGGGTCATTATGACACATGACACTAGGCCCGATATTAATGAGAACGTTAAGTAATTTTATCATAGTTACAGAGACATTAAGAAGGGAACTACGAATATTAGAGATGCCGATGGCCATGTAAATAAATGTTATGGCGAGAGATCCCTCGATCTGCGGCAGTTTCTTTTCTCATTCTTTATGATATCTTCGTTAACGTTTTTATTGCGTCTTGCGGTGCCATTTTTTTTTCGCGTGCTTATTTTTGGTGTTTGTAGCCGTGTTTGTAGCAGCTGGCCACGGGTCGAACACGTGGAAAGATCGCGTCAATCCGGGGCCGGATCTGGCCCGCGGGCCTGGGTCTGGAGACCTCTGCTCTAGGTTAGAGCTACTATTGTGAAAGCTGGTATAAGGTGCTTGCCTTTGGCATCAACTGCGATGTCGAATCTGTTCTTACAATGGAAGGTGCAACACGGCAACGATGATGATGATGATGAAACCTGTATTTATAATTGGCAACAGTTTACAGATCATTTATTATCGGCCTTTATGCCTGTCTATGACGAGCACCTATTCCGAAGTAGTGGAGTGTTTTGTTGCGGAACATGTAATAATATGTCTATATCAAAATGCCTCGCTTTATTAAAATAATGCATCTTCCGAAGCAATGCTTATTCGTCACAACTTGTTGAAACTTTAAAAAATTTGCTGTTGCAACTGATACAAAACAACAAATTTCTCATAACGTGGTCATCAATTGTGGTGACGACGATGACGTAATAATAGGTTTGAAATTTCCTATTTATCGTATATATCCTTCTCGATGGGCTCCAATCGCGTTACATCTAAAAATTACATTATCTAAGCTGGAGAATAAAACATAAAATTCTCAGTTTAATTCAGAAATATTTATCAATCTCAAATGGTTGAAATTTTAGTGCCGTCTTTTGAGATTTGTTAGGGCAGTAGTATATTTTTGCCGAACCTCCCAAGAACTACGAGGATGCTGGGAACGTTGGTGCACCCGATACACGTGTTCGCCTTGTTACTATAAGATACGGTAAGTAACAATTTGGTAGCGACCTTCATCTCGAAAGTACTATAATTCATTGAATGTAGTATGAAAGGAGCAGATCGTTTAAAATAATCTAGACGTTACGGCGAGTGAAGAAGAGCTTTTACATTTTATCTATTTCCCCGTTACCTCGAGGGGGAAAATGGGTGCACAGATCACGCGGCGTCAATTTCCCCGACAAATTTAGCGGGTAGACTAGATTGGTGTATACGTCACAGGATGTCAATTTCCCCGCTAAATTTCGCGTGGAAACTGAAGGTGTTTGTGTCACGTTACATCGATTTCCGCGCCAAAACTAGCGGCGAAACACAATTGGTGTAGAGGTCACGCGACGTAAAGTCGCATTGCGTCAATTTTCCCACCAAATTTGGCGGCTAAACTGAATTGGTACATAGGTCACGTGAAATAAAGTTTCTCGCTAAATTTTATGGGGGACAGTGAATTGGTTTATTGGCGCTACTTCCATTTTGCCGCTAAATTTAGCGGGAAATGCTCGGACGGATGGTCAAAATTTTAGAATTCGGCTGTTTCGCTGAAGAAAAAATCTCATGCTTCTATAGCGATGACGAAACGTTAATCAACGCACGTGCAAAGTTACACTTTTTTTTTCTTAGAACAGCCATATGTTGTATAGCTTTGTAGAGTAGGAACCGATTCAGACAAAATAAACGAACCAAACAGCATTCGCGTCCATTCATTTTCATAGTCAGCTTAATTAAACGACGCAGGGCTTGGCGAATCTCAAACGTCTTGCTATTGCTCCGAACCGAATGAGATCGAGACAGACGAGATAAGAGGACCAACGTTCGCGGTGTCAAGCAGTTTCGTCAAACAACAGATTCTCATCTCTTGTGAACATTTTGAAGATAGTTCGCGGCACATTGAATCTGCACACTATCTGCTACCCGTCATATTTGACTAAGCCGCAGATGGCCGCAGGTAAGTTGGGCTCTGTAGTCATCGGCAACTTTGTAAACCCAGTGCGCGGTGAGTCCTGAGTGATTCAGTATCGCTCTTCACTCAATGAGCTTGCCTTATTGGCCGATAAGAAAGCTGGAGGACAAATCGCGAAGCAAGAAGCTTGATCATAACATAAGCCACGCCTCCGTGAGAATAGACGATAAGGTACGTACAAACGGAAGACAAATTTATTGGTTCTACGCTGTCGTTCTCATTACTTGTTAGTTCTATCTCTCCGTGAGCAGTATTGCCAAACAGGAGACAAAAATGTGAGTATGGAGGAACACGTTGATGCACCCACACACAAGTCAGCACGCACGAAGACGAATTTACGAACAAACAGAAAAGAAAACCGGACCTGAGTTGTCGTAAGAGCACCCTACCTCTAGGCTTCGTCGTTACTGGCTAAGCTGCTCTTTAAAAAATTACATACATTGGTGCTCCGAGTCGATCCCGCGGCCTATGGCAATACGTTACCCAAAATGTTGGTCAATGACTAGGCCTACACTTGAAGGATTATTAACTGTACGGTCAAAATGGGCGTACTATTCTGAGGCCTAAAAGAAGATAGCGTTCGATTTCTTGATACGAACCACGCCATTGAGTATGAGTTAGAATAAAGTAGTGTGGTCTCTTCCCTAGTAAACTGAAGGGGTCTTTTCGCGATGTACACTATATATAATAATAAAAAACCAAGTTGGAATATATGATTTCGAGGACGGCATTGGTACAGAAATTTTCTCCATAGAAGTGATTGCTCCTCATCAAAACAAAGAGCCACCTTTATCTAGGGCACGTACTTGGTGCTGTGACGTCATACAGGAGGCAAAACCACGCGCATTAGCATAGATGCGTACGACGGAAAAGGGTGCCTCACCTCGTCGCCATGTTGACTGCTCGCCGTCCCCAGGCATGTCATCAAGTCGTTCGGGGGATGCCTCGATGGCCCTTGGAACCGCGTCAAACGACCACTGCCGATAAAAGAGAGCGGGGCACTCGCTGATAAGCGGCCTTCCTCATTTCCGCAATCAGGGCTCTTATCTCCGGACCGTCAAGGCAACCGAAAATTGAGCCTCCCTCCCACGCGGCTACTATGTACTCCCTTCGCCCCTGAGCTGACAGCGCCGTGGAAGCACGCGTTCGTGGAGCCAATCGCACGTCTTGTTTTTTGCGCTTTGATCACGCTCCCGCCATAGTCACGAGCAGAGAGTGAGATCAGGTGATGAAAGAGAGGCATTCGATTGGACAGCCGAGCGCGTAACTTTTACCGCACTCTCAGCTTAGGGGTCAACGGAGTATAAAAATAAGCAGCTAGTTGGATTCCGCGACTGTCACGAGAGAATATCATGTAGCTTGGGGTCCATGGCTTTGTAACGCGACGACCCTTCAGCGAACATTGTTTGACTCACAGTTTAAAGGCGATAAGAAGCTCTTTAATTAACCAGCCGCCAGTATGGCTCCCAATAATCTCCCTAGTGCTTTGCGGGAAAGTATACGCTCTAGATTTCTTAGAGTGTACACGAGCGACTTGATGCTGGAACTGTCACAAGCGAAGTTCGTGTCGCTCGAGGTGGATTTCTTTGTGACGCGACGACCCTCCATTGAAGTTAGTTTGACACAATTTGAACGCGATAAGGTACTCTTTAATTGTTCTGCCACCAGCATGGGTTCAGATGTTGTTCGAGGTGTACTTATCATTGGTGCACGCCTAAAGCTCACTCGAACCCACTGCGCCGTTGAAGGCAGATTGCTCTCACAGGAGCTTTCTGCTTTCATTTGTGTTAGGGCTTCGAGTCAGTATGCTCGCGCAGGGCGCTTTCTACTTACCGAAAAGTATTTATGTGGTTACTGCCCAGGCTCGTGTGCTCTTAATAAACTACTTTCGAAAATCCCTGCGTACAACACCTCTAGCGTGGCGTTATGTGGCCTCTTTTGCAGTAGAGGGGAGTGGCATGGTTTCGACTTTGGTGGCCCTTTTGACGAAGTAGTGCATCTGAGCACCGAATTAACAAAAAAGTCAGGGCTCCCTTGCATTGCACCATTCATCTTCGCGAGAGCACCCCCCCCCTGCCCCCCCCCGCCCCCCAATTGAAACACAGACCTCCGGCAACTGTAAGGATCTGCCTAGACTTAGCTAGGAGTAGGAATACGGCCTGCCATGCATCCCTTACTTTTCTGGCAGTCCGGCTACAACTCCAGAGTGCAGCATGAACCTGCCGTGTTACAGATCATTTAAGAATCCTAGGTTATTGGGACGATGGAACAGGCTGATTCGCCGAGTATACTTCTTCCTGTGTTTACCCGCCAAAAACTCTTGTACGTAAGAAGCCCCACAAAAAACGTGCCCCAGCTTTCTATTCGTATGGGTGCGAAACATCTACAATATTATAAATTCAAAGAAAGTAAAATATTCGAAGATACATGCCCTGTATTCGGTCGTGACGGGACGTCGTGAATTAATATTGGCAAATCAAAACTGAAAACGCGACCATTGGGTTCCCAAGACGCTTTGCACGGCACTACGTATTTCACCACCGCTAAGATAGCCCTCAGTTCCGCCTCTCTGATAGAAGTCCCCTCGGAAAGTATTTCGGTGCTCTCTTCATTTCTTCGTGGATCTTACCACGACGTAGTCGTGGCGTTATTCGTCTTGGCGGCGTCCGTGTACCGCAACTCATCTTCTGTCTGGTGCGTTTCGCTCCAGCTTGCGTGTAGTCTGGCCGCTCGACCCCGCTTCCCTTGGTTGAGATTCTTCGGCATGGGTTTGTGGTCGGTGAAGGTGTTATCTTGCCATGGAGGCTGCGGTTTCTCTAGTGGGGGCCTGTCTCGCATGTCGTATCCTAGAATTGCTAGGAGCTTGCATCGGTGCTCTGTTCTCTCGAGCCGTTGAAATGGTTCAATGTTCTGAACCTCGGCACGCTCTTCGATAGTGTTCATCTGGGCTTCTTTCCTTGGGTCTTCTATAGCTGTGTATTTTGGAAGTCCTGTGACTGCCCTCATCAATTGGTAGTTCAGCCTTTCAAGTTTCTTCCAGTGTTGTATGGTCAGATTGAGCCAGTTGCAGCTGTACAATGCCTTGGGTGTGATTACTGCCTCCGTCAAGATCCTGAGGGTTTTCTCGCCAGCGCCCCAGGATGGCAGAAGTAACAGCGGATACTCCTCAGAAGTGTCCGAAGCATGCTTTGCTTCATACATATCTATGCTTAGAATATGTCGGCGGGTAGTTTTTGTCTATCCATTTCACAGGACCGTCATACAAGGAAGAAACACGCCACAGACGGTGTTTGCGAACTGTCTTTTGAACGAAATACACGGGGTGTTTTTTTAAAGATTTAGAGATTTGTTTAAAAAAAAGCCTTGAAACTTACACTTATGCGATTTGTGCAGGTCAGTTAGTTATACGGCCAGGGCGACTGGGTTGCTAATCCTTAATATAAGTCGGCTAATTAAGGTTTGTTAATTAAATTTTAATTAGTAAAAATATACGTATAGTTCCAGTTAGAAACTTACTGAGCGTCATCGAAAACCACTGAATCAACTCTTTTTAGAACAACCTGCAGCTCGTGGGAAAATCGGGGGCTCTCAAATGTCATCACTCGTGAAGCAGGCGCAAAGCTGCAGTGGCAAAACGCGGATGATTAGATTATCATCGCGTTCCGCCACTGCCAGCTTTGCGCCTGCTTCACGAGTGGTAAATTTGGTGCACCCCAAGTTTAACGCGAGCTTCAAGTCGTTCTAAAAAGAGTTCATTTAGTGGTTCTTGATAACTATCTTTAAGTTACTAATTTGAACCCTAAGTCCATTTTCACTAAGTAAAAAGTTAATTAACGAATTTTAATTATGAGCCGACTTATCGCAAACATTATCCACCCACATAATGTCCCCCTGGCCGTGTAACTGGCCTGCACAAACCGCATAAGTGTAACTTCCAAGGCTTGTTTTAAACAAATCTGTAAATAAAAAAATAAAAAATCACCTTGTATTTTTCGTGTGACTGCACTTAAATGTTCAGGGTGGATTTCCGCCCAAACCATTGCCGCGGAGGGGCTCTTTTCCGAGCTCGGAGTTTAAACAATGAAGACGGTCAATATAAGCAAACCTATATTTTAAAAACAAAAAGTGTGTGGTACGAGCCAGGCTTAAAAAGAGATGCATTTAAAACGAAACGTACGCATCCTTATTACCTTCTTTCGCCAGAGATCTGGAAGGAAACTTCAAAAACTAATTTAGTATACTGGCGTAAAATAAAAAGAAAAGAAACTGTCCTTTCACCCGGCGATTTTTTATCAAAAATTTCACAACGTCCAATATATCATTCAACAAACGCGCTTCAAAGACTTCAAAGGCAAGCTTCAAAGGCACGCTTCAAAGCGCTTCAAAGGCACGCTTGAAAGGGGCAGCGCAGGTCTCCGATATCAATATATTTCGCAAAGAGTGCGATCTGTTACAACTTCCCAAACGCTATAATTAAAGTGTATTGAGGACTGTTTTATGGCGTTTGCAAAAAAATGTAGTGTAAGCAAAAAAAAAAAAAACTTTAATTTAAAAAACTTTGCCCGTTTCGATCTGGATGTGCAACGTACGTATCACTACCGCGTGATGCACGTTAAATGCGCCCTGACTAGAAGTAGTACTGTGCTGGCTAAATTTCTTATGTACAGTGAGGACACCAGACGCTCATTGGGGCTGTCTAATTCGCGCTGGTGCGTAAGCTATGGCCTCGGCAAGCAAATCAGAACGACGGATTGAAGCACGAGACGGCTTTTCACTCCAGTAGAGTACCGACACGAGTCTTCACTTGAGGCTCTGATTGGCTCGCTGTTTCGTAGCTTTGAACGCTCGCCAAGCAATATTGAAGCTCCTACAATGTCCGACGACACACGCTTGAGAATAGTGTGCTCCGTTCATTTACGCTAGCAAAAGTTATTGGCAACAAATTGCAGTGGACCTGTATCTGGGGACGGGTAAAGAGTTCCGGGGAAAGCCCTCCCACCTCTATTCGCTTTAGCAGAGGGGACGCTGGAGAGGACGCGACCTCCTCTCCAGCGATTGCTCTGCCAAAGTAGAAAGAGGTAAGGGTAGCTTCCATTTTACCCTTATCCTGTGTGCACGGTGGGGTCATCTAAACATGGTCGGAAATCAGTGCGACGTGACACTGAAGCGTCACGCGAAGCATTTCCCCGGTAAATATAGTGGAGAAAATGTGACATCCTATGACGTCGCGTCAAACGATGTCATGTGAAGCATTTTTTTTCTGAATTTCTCAGGACACATGCATGTTTCACATTATGCAGTGTGTTTTATTTTACTTCGTTTCAACTAAAGTCTAGAAGCAGCCGACGCTACGAGCTGATGGGACTAATCAGACAGCGGGAAAACGCACCTTCATGATATTCTTCATGTATATTTACGTGTTTTGGTCATTGCTGGAACATATTGTACAGGAAGACCTAGTGAATTGCTTTTTTGACACTGCTTGATTGGTCACATTAGCTCATTGTGTTGGCTGCGTCTGGACTTGAGTTGAAACGCAGTATTGATACAATCGACAATGCTAAGTTTGCACGATGTGCTACGATTGTGAATGGTATCAGTTGGAGACCCACGTTCAATTGTTACTCGTATCAATTGTCTCTTCGCACCGCTGCAAAGTCTGAGCTCAACAGAACCCGGAGATCCGGTGTTGGTCAGAGTGCGATAGTGTAACGAATACCGGGTGATGCCTCTTAAGGGTTAGCAGCCGTATGCTGCACCTGCATTGGTCACTCACAGCGTACGAAATGCAAGACGTGACTTGTGATGTTCACGTTTTGGCTTCGTGATTTTTTCCTGTTATGTTCTTATCGGCTGATACGGCAATGATGCTGATGATGCCGATACTAATGCTAATAATGATGCTGATGGTGCTGATGCTACCGATGCCGATAATACTGATGCTGATAATGATTCCGCTGCTGATGATATTGATGCTTATGTTGATGATGATACGGATGATGCTGCTGCTAATACTGATGCTAGGAAGCGATATTTTCATGCTTCGTAGTCCACACGCCACGCTTTTCTAAAGCTGTCGGAGTCTATGCAAAGCGGTAGCACCCCAGTCTAGTCTAGTATAGGTTACTCGAAAAATGAAATCGATTACAATGTTAATTACTCTCGCGTTAAAGATATTTATTCAAATTTCTTGATTACTTGAGTAAAGAAATGTAATTGGCCGTTAGTCAGAAAGAGTAACCGTCTGCGATTACTTTGAATTTTCAAGATGACAGTTTTCTGCCGGTCTGAAAAAAGGTCTCTCGTACTGTCCAATATTGGATTAGAATCACCGATTTACACTTACATGTCTGCTTCATGCGGCGATTTCGGTAAACCATTATCCTGTCAGAGACTTTGTTCAAGAATTCTTTGGTAGGTAATTTGTACGAATGGGCAACTGCGCCCATTGTTCGTACATAAAACGTACGTAGAAGGGAGGAAAATATAGCAACGTATACTAGTAATTTTAGTACCTCCAAAAGTAATCAAATTACTCTAGCGATTACTTCCTACGAAACGTAATCAAATGATTACAAGATGACTAAAAAATTCCAGTACACAAGTAGTTTGATTAGTTGTAGTGAGTACCGTACAAGTGTGCATCCAACACAGAAGCATCCGGGTCGAGGTGCGTGTTGTGTCCGAGGGACGAGAGCGCTACGATTACGAGGTCGAGATAACACGACACGAGCACCGATCTCCGCTTCCAAGAGCCGACGCAAACTAGCAAAAACTAAAAAAAAAGAAAAAGAAGGAAACTCGAGCACTTCTTGATAAGTAGGGGAGGTCGCTCGCTCTCGTTTCCAAACAACCAGTGGGACAGCACTTGAGGCTGCGTGTTTGTAAACATTGCGCGTATGACATTGTGGCAGAAGGACTTCACGTGACTCATGCGTGCAGTGCTGCTCTGCGCTCGCTGCACGTGTTATGTTATCGTTTTTACTTTTTGCTTTCTCTGAGGGACAGGGCTGGACGTACTATGCGGGACTTCGTTCGCTATAAAAGACCCCGATGATGGTGCTAATGATAATGATCCTGTGACTCTTCCTTTTGTGAAGTATCAACATCATTGCCCCTTTTCAAAAATGCGCGTGACATCTAGCGGCTGCTGCATTAATTATTCGAGTTTGCCATCGCTTCACCACGTAACTTTGAGCATGTACTGAACACGAGAGCTGCGTCAGTGTTCGGCGGGACATCGGCTCAGATCATTACGGGTGCGAGTATTGTGTCAATGTTCGTCACGTACTCGGATCTATTCACACGCCTCGTTCACCAATGGATGGATGGATGGATGCTAACAGCTGTACCCTTCATATAGGGCGGTAGTCTGCGCCACCTAGCCAAGACGACCGCTAATGTTGCTTGAAATGAGTCGAAAACTTTTTGAAATGAGTCGATTAGAGTCACTAAATGATCGCCGCGCCCTTCCCAGATTTTGTTGTAGGCGCCGCCCTGTTGGCGCTTAGTGCAGGGGAGGCGCGTTCAGAGTTCGCTGCGATTCGTATACGCATCCTCCCGAGTTTTAAATACGGCTGCAGGAAGCTCGACCGATATAAATTTTGTCTTTGTTGTGAATTGTTTTACCATTTATTCCAGACGAAAAAAAGTTTTTTTGCGACTTTAGACCATACTTTAGGTAACTGTGAACCATAATTTTAGGAACCCAAAATGACTTGATAGGTGAATTATCTTGAATCGCATAGCTCACTTAGTGACTCTATTGCACGCCCAGTATTCACTTTAGAGTTCACCAGCTCCGTCGTATTTGCTACTCTACTCAAGTCACTCTAGTTTGACTAATTTTTTTTTAATTTAGTAAATGTCAATTACATTTTCATATCGGTATTTAGATATTTACTTTAAACACTTTTTGGGGCGATAATTTCAACTCAAATTAAAAATGTCTTTCAAAATTGAGTGATTTTTTTTTTAATTGACGATTTTTTGCGCTTAAAATCTAGGAGATCGGAGATCAGCTGACATTCATAAAGAGGGCAAAGAGCTCAAGTCATGGCAATATAGATATAAAACTATCTTTTTACGTCCTGAACGGCACTGCGAACCGGATACATTGTGAACCGGCTCTAATCTCGCAGCAACTGCGGTATCAGCGCCGCAGAATGGCATTTTTTTGTTTTTTTGTTTCTAAGCCTTAGCGAGCAAGAGCTTTAGAGCGCCCGCTGTGAAGCTGTTGCGCACGGTGGTCTTCGATGTTTCGCTACGCAATAAACGTCACTTGCAATGCCTTTTATTTCATGTACTTGAATAAGAGCGTGTTATCTTTTTTATCCTGCTTAATATTTTTGTCGGTGGAGTTTGAGGTTTTAGTACTCCTGTATTAAAAACGCGAGAAAGTGCAGACTGGGAACTCCATTTTAGAAAAAGAGTGTTCGAGAAACATTAGGGTGGTGGCGGGGAAAGGAGAGATACCGGAGGAAACAAGCCAGTACCGGCGCGGGAGAGTCAGGTAATCTCTGTGCGTTGTCCTTTTCTCGCTGAAATTATAGGATGCTCAAGTCTTACAGTTTTCAAAGATCGTTTCAAGAAGACTTAGGACCCAGACGTTGCGCATTAAATGCCATTAAGAATAAAACATAGTCTGCAAAAAAATGCATACAAAGCAAACCCTTAATGTGGAAACGGCGTACATCCTTAATGTGTGGCTAAAAATAGGAACCTTTTTGAACATCATCTAAAACAATTTAAACCTTTTTTTCTAACTGATTTTTTTTTAGCAGGTAGGCGAGCAAAAGCAGTTTCTTTAGGCTAACGGAATTTTGTGAACGGATAAAGAAACATTTCTACATTTTTGCTGGCACAGGAAGTATAGAAAAGTGACTCCTAAAGTAATTCGCTATTTTTATAGTATTTAGTAATTACCTCAATTTCATTGAAACTGCGTAATTTCTACTCTACTCAAATTACTTTTGACACCGATGCTCACCAACTGAACCTGACTACTTACTTCAAGCAGCTTGTACGTTTCTGGCTCAATCATTAGTCACAGTTGAACGCAAGTTCTTGCGACTGCGGTTATGATTGCTGCTTTTACTGACGTGAAGGGTTTTACAGATGTTGATAAAAGATTTACGGCAAGAGGCACTAGAGCTGCTGGGCTGGTATGTTTTGATTTCTTGTAATAAGGAAGGTTTAACACACACACACACACCAGTGGCGGTCCTAAGGGGGGGGGGGGCGAAGGGGCGACCGCCCCCCCCCCCCAAATCGATCGCTTTTTATAATTTTTTTTATTTTACAGCCAAGCAAAAAGAGAGCACAGTCGGTCTTGATTGGAGGATCTGTGAGCTCGGACGATGTCTTCACATAGGGACGTAGGGAAGAAGACCCCTTTAAAAAGAGCAGACTCACTGGAGCGTGTGTGCTCTCTGAAATCTAATTTCGCCAAAATGAATATGGTGTAAATAGACCCTTGGCCGTTAGCTGCCAACTGTAGTATTTAAATTTTTCGCTAGTTCTGTACACAGTACCTAGATGGCGCCACTGTTACACCATTGCGCCCGTGTTTTCAGGGTTGCGTGTGATGTCTCTTTTTTTGTTATTTAAAAGTGTGATGTCTCTTTTCTTGTTATTTAAGCAGCAATTTCACCCCCCCCCTAAAACCAATGTCTGGGACCGCCACTGACACACACACACGCGCGCGCGCGCACGCACACGCACACGCGCACGCACACGCACATGCACATGCACATGCACATGCACGAGCACACATATGTGATATAATACAGAATATATTAATTAACATTTAATCTTAGCCTTGCGGTGGCTACAATCAAGACTGGTGGCAACTGTTAACATCAGTTTCTTCTACTGACTGCTATAGCTCCTGATTAAAGCAGTTGGTAGCGCGCTCCTCCAGTTTTGGTGAGGTTCGCAAATCAAATGCCGGGCCAGGCGAATTTTTTAATTGCCGCCAGTCGCCTAGAGGGCACGAGGTTCCCTTTATTTCAGGTGAAAGTGACACAAATACATACAAAAATTACTGATGTATTGTTGATACAAATCAAAGGTATTTTTGTTACATTCATTTTGACAGTATGCAGTTAATCGGCCAAACAGAAAGAAGAAAGGAAAACGACACGACTTCATATCTTAGTACGTTGGCAACACAACTTTGTCAAGGGCGTACTTTGTTTTTCGTGCCGACGTAGCAGGACACTGAAATCTTATCAGTCAATGCCATGCTATTCGACGTCAACAAGCATGACGGATCATTAATTATATGTCAGATAACGAAGGCAATGCACTCGCTGAGTGCATTAACACGAAATACACCAAAGGCGCGATACACTGGTTTTTAGTTTAGATGAGCGAATAGTGGTTGAGATGGAATAGTGCTGCGTCATTAGGGAGTTTTTGTAGACCGTTTTTCCACTTCCGCTACGCTCTTGGGAACGAAGATGCCACTACTGCGCTTGCGCAGGCTTCGGCCTTGCATGCAAAGTCCCTGATCTCGTAGCGGGTTGCGGAGAATATTGCGGGACAGTGGAAAACATCTACGAAAGCTCCCTATTTACAGTGTTCGCAGTGGAAAACGACGTTACGTTAACGGAATCTTTTTGCAATACATAAATTTCGTACACCACTTTTCGCTCCTTGCTGAGCTCTCTTCACCGAAGGCGCCACTGCTGCGTATGTGCGCCGTTAGCCTTGGCTGCACACTCCCAGTCACTTAACGGATTCCGGGAGCATTGCTGGACGGCAAAAACAATCTACAAAAACTCCCTAGTTCAGAACCTTGGGGCGACATTAGGCTATTCGATTTTGACCACTATTCGCTCACCGCTAGTTTTCAGAATATAAACAAATAAATACGAAGCTTACGGTAAAGAAAACAGAAACTCACTTACAGGTCGAGAATGTTAGCAGCGTCATCATCATGTATTCGGAAGCAGCATGTGGAGAGCTTCGACTCACGCCCTTGACTTTTCGACACCCGGCTGATGCTACCTGCTTTTCTGGTGCGACTACTGAATGAAGGTCACCCCCAAAGTTCCCTCAAAAAGAAGCGCCGGTCCTAAATTAAAGAAAACAAAGCGCCCCCCAAAGATATAGAAAGTAACACTCACACACGGTTACGCAAACAGATAAAGCCACAAAAGTACGTGAGTGCGATAAATATAGATACTAGGGGAGACGGAGAAAAAAAAAAGAAAGAAAGAGAAAGGTACAGGTTGAATGTGTGGTTCTCGGGGTGCCAAGAACATGTCGCGGTCTTCTTTCCTCTTCGCTCCATCCATCCTCGGTGTGGGCTGGCGGGCGACTTGGGCCCACTTTCAGTTGAAGTAAATCCAAAAAGCATACAAAAAAATAATTGCTTCACCTCTTTTTTACTTATTTTTTTCGGAAAACGGAGCTAAGAAACGAGGTTTATATTTGTTTGGGACCGGTCGTTCAGGGAAAGTGTGTTGTTCCGACATTGCAGCCAGTTGTGCTCGTTCCAGAACGCGAAACTTTGTGTTATTCAGGGTGGGCAGATCGGAGTCAGAGTGTGTTAATGCACTGCAGCTCGGAGGCACGTGGAGCGAAATCTCGTGCTGCAGAACTCAGAGAACCTGGGTTCAGTGCTCGTTCTTGCCCGTTTATATCTCGATTAGCATTGCACCGGCGTGCGGTAGTGTATCACTACTGCCTGATGAACGTTAAATACGCAGCAGTGGTACTTCACTGGCTAAATTTCTTATCTTCAATGGAAACAAGAGATGCCCAAGTGGAGCTGACTAACTTCTCGCTGTTTTAACAAACACACCACAATTACTACTTGGCGTATGCATGTGTCGTCTTTAATGTCTCGTTTTAGCTCGGCATTCTTCCAATCCCGTACGGATATTTTGTCTGTTTCAGTCTGCTACGTTCCAGAGTCGGGTTTGCAGGGAGTGTTGTATCGAATGTTCTTCCTGCGTCGAACACAACGCAAACGGGAACATGCCTATAAAAGGTTTCATTATTCACAGCCATTATTCCAAGCGAAGCTGGCCGCATACTTGAGAACTTTCTGCCTATAAATTTTCCAAACGGAAAAATACGCGACGGTGTACTTTTCTTACATAGAACATTTAAGGTCAAATCGATATAACTTGTTATGTTCCGTTTCGGTAGACACAAACTTTCTTCACCCTAGATCTCAGGCGGAGCTTTTGTCTTGTCATAACCCATGTGCAACGTTCGTTTTCGGCACGAAATCAACTTACTCAGACAGTTTTGCTCCCTTCCCCCTCGAAGTATGTCTATTTTAAGCCTAAAATCGTGATATTAATAGGCGTAATTGTTTGCTTCTGTATATATTCGTTATTTACAGACTTCGGTTGTTTGAGGCACCAAGGTACGATTGAACCAATCAATAAAAAAAATGCGGATCAACAGGCAGATGAATAGATGAGCAGATGCTTAGGTATGCAAATAAATCAATAAATATCCTCCAAACTATAAGAGCAGGAGAAATCAAAACTGTTTCACTAACGACTCATTTAATATGGTTAAAAACTTTTAATTCCTTCTTGTTTTTTTTTTTTTATGTCGTCAACGTGAGGCTAGAAGATATTTTTGATGAGGCCGCTGTCCAGAGAGTGTCTTCGTATGAGAACACCTTCCCTGCCTCGTGGCTCCATGCTTTTCACGGGCACCATTCACTTTATTGTAAATGGAAAATAAAGAATATTATTATTATTATTATTATTATTATTATTATTTAGTTACAATCTGCTCTGATACAAAGTAGACGCGAAAACCTTACTAAGGAAATTTAGAACACGCACAGTACAATATGGAAAATTTACGAGTCCCTCCTTTCTTTTTTTTTAGTTTTTGAGAAAAAACAGAATGGTTGGCCGGAAACATTATGACTAGCTAATCTGCATAGGATGAGAAGAGGAAAAGAGGTCGTGATAGAATGCACAAATACACACAGTTCACATGTAGATATATACATTGTTCACAGAAGTAAGGAAGTATCAGCACCAAAAGTTGCAAATGCGTCTTGTGTTGTCTTGCCTCGTCTTGGTCCTAGTTGTTTTCGGCTTTTTTATAATTTTCAAGTTATGAAACAACTAGCGCTGTTAATCACTTCACTGTTTTGTTTACAACGGGCTCTTTATATGTACGCGCCTTGATTCGTCTGGGACCCTTTGGTTTCGGCGATTTTATAGTTTTTACACGCGTCGTAGGGTCGGAGTCGGAGATACACTTCTGAAACACACAAGCACCATCGCACAGAAAGCCAGTTTAGACACCAGCCATTGTCTGTCATGGCAACGCACATATGGTGCTCGGGTTTAAGTGTGTTTACAACGCGAGCCTCGTGATTCAAAGGCTGTGATTTTGAGCAGAGTCTCTGAAGAACGAATTAGAATATCATTGTGCCAGTCCACCGACAAAGTTCCGAAGGGAAGATATGAATCAAAGTTTGCTTGTTTGAACCAGTATTTTTATGTTAACTTGAGCACTCTTTTAGCTATAAATTTTGCTGTTCACTAATTCTTCTTTCGAGTAAAATCCAAAAAAGCGCCGATGTCTTGTTCGCGCTAACAGGGTCGAGCAGTGAACATACGTTCGGGTGAACGTCTCCCAAGAATCTTCACTCGTGACCCTACCTCCCTGGCTCCTTTTGTTATTATTCAGAGAACTAGGACTTGTTCGATTTACATATATACACCCTGCCTTAGTTTCCACTCAATGCGCCGCCTCATTTCATTTATGATCGCAGCCTATCTTTTACGTGCCCAAATACACCACCATGCACTTTTCTGCACGGCTTTAGCTGGTGGAAATAGTCTTTTTTAATATGTTTACTGCGTTGTTGTTTATTGCGAAAGTCAGAGTATAGGCGGCTTGGCGTCGGTCATAATGACATCGGCGGACGTGCCCAAGGTAACTCTAAAGATTCAAATAAAAACGCGAACGATGCAAAACGTTTTTGATGCCAGAGCACGTCCCAGATTGGGCTGGTAGATTTATGTTGCTTGCGGAGACATTTATCGCGCTTGTAAGCTGAAATGTTTTCACTTAAACACTCGATCAGCACGGAATAAGTCAGAAGAGATTGAATTCTTTTTTCAGCAATTTAGGTTCAACTATGATGTAATTATGCTTTCCGAAACGCGGTTCGCTGATGCTGCTGACATTATTAAATTACCAATGTATAATACCTACTTTTTAAATCGCACCGTATGTCGCGGAGGGGAGTGGCGTTGTTGTTAAGGGAGACCATTTGCGGTGAGCTGCTTACTGATTACAGTTGCGTTCACAAAGATTTCGAGATGTTGTCCTTACTGATAGATAAAAAAGTTATCACGGTTTGTTACCGTCCGCCGGGTGGTAATCTTTCTTCTTTTTTTACGTATCTAGAATCTTTCTTCGAGTTTGCAAATGATAATAAATACAACGTAATCTTGGGGGGCGATTTTAATATAAATATGCTACTTGAAACGCCAGAAAAAAGACAGATGGACGCTTTGATTAAAGCAAGCGGATGTATATATACGATATCTTTGGCTACTAGGATTACTGTTGAATCTTCCACATTACTTGACCTGTTCGTTACGAGCTTTCCTGAGTCACAGATTAAATCTGGCATTGTAGTAACTGATATAAGCGACCACTTGGGTATATTTCTCTGTGTAAAGACAAATATAAGTAAAAAAGTCAATCAGTCGGTGCAGTTTCAGGATATAACGCCAGATGGCCTGGATAAATTTAGACGAGAAGTTTCTTTAGTAGACTGGAATTATGTACTTCAAGAGACTGATGCAGATAATGCATATAACATGTTCTTGACTAAATTACAAGAGCTCTATATAAGATGTTTTCCATATAAATCAAGAAGAACTTCTAGAAAGATTCGTAAGCCATGGGTAACAAAAGAGATAGTCGACAAAATACGTACAAAAAATATGCTATATCAAAAATTTGTAAAAACAAGAGAGACCGAAAAACTTCAAAGTTTTAAACGTTATCGAAACCAATTAAACAAAGAAATTCGATACGCCCGGGAACGATATTTTGCTGATATTTTTTAGCATGTCATAACAGAAGTGATATCCTATGGAAAAAACTAAACTCAGTTCTAAATCGTACATATACTCCAAACCATATAGAAAAGATAAGCTACAATGGTAACGATGTGACAGGCCAAGCGTTAGCAAATCTATTCAATGAATACTTCGTTAGTTTAAGCAAAGAAAGTCCTGAATTAGATGTTTCCAAGCTTATAAGTTCTCGAAACTGCGCGTCCATGTTTCTTAGCCCTGTTACAGACACAGATGTAGTTAACGTATTTAATGCATTAAAAAATAGTAAAAGTTGCGACTGTGATGGTTTGCAAATAAAGCCTGTTAAATACATAATTGACATTATATGCCCTTGCTTGACGCATATATTTAACCTTTGCCTTTTAAACGGCGTGTTTCCCAAGCGGATGCAATTGGCGAAAGTTGCAGTTTTATATAAGAAAGGTAATAAAAATGAATTGGGAAACTACCGACCCGTTTCAATTTTGTCAGTATTCTCGAAGGGCCTCGAGAAACTTTTGTTAACTCAAATGACAGCGTTTGCAGATAATCATAGCTTGATCAGCACATCTCAATTTGGCTTCCGCAAACAAAGGTCAACTGAACTTGCTCTTCTTGAACAAAAGGAATATATTCTTAAAAATTTCGAAAATAAAAAACTAACGCTTGGCCTGTTCATTGACTTTACAAAGGCTTTTGACTATCTTGATCATGACTTGCTTATTAAGAAGTTAGAAATGTATGGATTTCGTGGTCAATCATCAGCGCTTATTAATTCATATTTGTCTTATCGTAAACAATATGTACATATCAACGGTCATTCATCAGTAGTAAAATCAATTAGATCAGGCGTTCCTCAAGGAAGCATCCTTGGACCATTTTTATTCAACCTTTATGTAAACGACGTCATAAATATATGCCAAACAGCGAAGTTCATAATTTATGCTGACGACACCACTTTATTGTTTACTGGTGATACCGCCACCGAACTCATAGATAACGCGAATGATGCACTTAGGCAACTAGAGAGATGGAGTCAAAGTAACGCTTTAAAAGTGAACGTAAATAAAACTAAGGCAATTTTATTCCGCCCAAGGAATAAACAAGTAGATATAACCAATGCAATTTTTTTGAACTCCACTAAAATAGAATTAGTTTCAGCATTTAAAACCCTAGGTATATCTTTCTCGGAGACTATGTCATGGGATGATCATATTAATTTCATTATATCCAAATTATCCAGCGTTGCTGGCTTAATATACCGCAATAAGCATATCTTGCCACGTAGAATAAAACTGTTACTATATAATTCTTTATTTTATTCCCACATAAACTATGGTCATTTAATATGGGGTACAACCACACTTACCAATTTTCAAAAGGTATTCGTATTGCAAAAAAAGATATTAAGAAGTATTTGCAATGTTTCACTGGAATACCCGGCAGATTTGCTTTTCAATGAACTTGGTGTAATGAAAATTTTTGATTTGTATAGATATCGCCTATGCTTAAAATATAAAATTGAACAAAATATGCACATACGACATCTTGAAGAGTTATCAAATCTAAAAAGAAGAGAATACAGTTATCAAACACGTATAATGTTACCCTGGCAAGTGCCTTTCTCTAGAACTGATTACGGTCGTCAAACCATAGCTCACACACTTCCAACAATTCTGAATCAGCTTTCTACAAATCACATAGAACTTGATAACTTATCAGTGGGCGGTCTGCGGGAAATGATGCTCTCTAGCCGGAACGACCATGACTGAAAGATGCTTTTGAATGTTTTGTTGTTTTTGAATGTTTTGTTGTATTTCTTATACGAGAGTGGTTTTGTGCAATGTATGTTTTTCTTGTGGGTGTATTTCATGTGTTTGCGTTCGAAAACACTGCGGCAGTGTCCTCTTATAGAGCTCGACTTTGTTTCTAATATACGTGCAAATGATTCTTCCGTGTAAAAATAATGTTAATTTCTTTTTCTCTTTTTCTTCTTCTTTTTCTTTCACTGTTTTGCCACTGCTGATGTCGTGATGTCGTGGGGCAGGGGTGGAACGGCTGCGCCATTTGCGGCATTTTGCGCCAGCCGCATTTGTCTGCGCCATCCTGCGCCATTTTGCGGAAACTGCGCCACAGCCAATGCCTTGCGCCATTGTGCTCCAAATCGCACAATGTACGCCAAAAAAATTATAGTTTGTCTTGGTTTCGGTTTTTATCGACTCGATTGACAACAATGAGCACGTTTAGCTTGGTCGGCCTTGCAATTTTTTAGTCCGTTTACTTTCCCTGTGTATCCCGAGTCGGAAGCGCGCGAAAAAACTCGGGGGTTGGATTCAAGCGGTGCACCACCTGCGACTGGATTGTTATTCGTCAACCGTAAGCGGTTAAGCAAGTCGGCCGAGGTGAGGTCGAGTCGTTAAGCATCAGATTGCCTGAGGATCTTCGGCCCGGGTTCCGGACGTCAGCCAGTTGAAAACACATTAGCAAAATATTCCTTTTAGTGCTTCATCGTTAAAGGTTGGAACCGCATTTCTGCAAGATGAATCGTGATTTGATTGAACTGAAACGCGATCCTATCCGTAACCTTGCCGTCCAGCAGCTCTCACGCGAGCGGTAGATCTGCTCGGCGTACTTTAATCTTGCTCCGGCTCATCGCTTCGAATACGATAACTCCGTTAATCGTGGTCTGCTTCTTCGATATTGAGTTGCACAATAGGATAAACTCAAAATTGTTTGCCCTGTTCCTCCGCGCAACTGCACGTCCGTTGCTTACGCACGTCACGTGGTTCGCACATATAATTACTATGTCGAGCACGTGTGGGTTGTGCGATAAGCAGTGCTGGTTTGCATTTTGAGCAGCTCAAAGCCACTCAGGAAATATCAGACACTATCTTCAGAAACATATAGTACTTGCTTTTTGGTTCTGATTAAGGCCAAGTTTTCGCATCTGTTACACTGTTATCCCATCTACCTAGGTTCCTAACCACTCATGTTCATATGTGTTCCTAAGCACAATTGAAATTGCTCCCGTAGCTCGTCTAAATACACAAGCTGAAGTGCAATGAAAACTGATTTGAGCTGCTCCCAGCCTGCTCCAGAATGTAGTTTTAGGTGCTCCCAACCTGCTCCAAAACAGCTGTTTCAGCTGCTCCCGTGGCTGCTCCCAAGTGCATTTCATGAGTTCCACCCCTGTGGGGGCTTGATACCAGTCAAGCTGTGCTAACAGCTTTTTTCCAAGCCGCTTTCGAACCTGTACTTTGTTGGAAAATAAACTCTTATTATTATTATTATCAAGCTTAAAAAAAAAAAAAAGATCGGCTTTAGGACATGAAATTGCCTAAATACAAACGTATAAGGAATAAACTTAAATTTGTCCCGATATTTTATGCTTGCCTAATTTCTGACCTCCCCATGCTTTGACGCCATTGAGCCTGCTTCACATAATCACCAACAGGGGCGCCACCTCCCGATGCAATGAATAGGATGCTTGCCTGCAGCGCACTGCTACAACCGCAACGTACTTAATTCCAATACATTGGAACGCATATTTCATAGCGAGTGAGCAGCAACATATGTAATTTCAAAAGAGAATATATGGAGGGGCTGTAGGTATCAGTGTTGCGGAATGGGCACCCCATTCTATTCCAATTCCATTCCGAGCAATTAGAGTTTTTGATAATTCAATTCCTTTCAACTCCTAGAAATGGGAACACTGGGCTCCATTCCCACTTCTGGGATGGCTGAAACGTTCCATTCCAATCCTCTAATTCTTAAACGTAAATATTGGCACTTGACGGCTACATTTTGCAATGTTTCCGGCATAAGCAGCATTAAGCTGACATTATCAAACGCATAGAGAATAGCAAAAAAAAATGATAAATGCCTAAAAAAAAAACTATTTTACTAAGCGAAACGCTGGTGGCATAGAGTGTTTATTTACATTGTACTGCAAACATCGAGAAAGCCCTTGATATGTCGATGCCTGTTTAAGACATCGGTCTCGGGATCACGTGGCTCGCAGCAGACAGCAAAACTTAAATCCAATCATTTTCTTTTTTTTACTTTGTGTATTTGATTTTTGGGACATACGCGGCCAACGTGTTTGTTTGATAAGCCCATAACAATATCCAGTTCTTGCGGGGCGCAGATCTAAGCTATAAAATTGCATTCTCCAAACACCTGCGCAGCAACACGGCTTGTAAGCTGCGGGAAGCGACTTCATGCACGGCGACAAGGACACATCCTCTGACAAAATGCAACCTCTCTGGTGCAACACGAGGGACCGTATAGACAATGTCACGCAACCTGTTTTAAAACGCATAAGTTCCCGCTTGCTTTACGAATCTAGATATTTCTTATCATATTCAATTCAATTTTTGGCTGGTTCACCTGCCATTTTCCACCCTTCGCGTACTCATTCTCGTGTTTTCTCTTCAGATGGCGAATAAAGTTCGATAATACGTCGACTGCACCGTGTATAGTTTCGTTGCACGCCTTGCAGCGTGCAGCTTGTTTATTTTCTTCGCGACTAATGTCGAAAAATGTCTTCCACGATGCCATGACTCGATCTGTATTTTTCTTGTCTTCTCGTCCGAATTGTGATGTTCCTCTTCGCGCTGATCGAGCGGCGTGTTCAGGCAGCAGACGGTACCAACCGATGCATTCTTCTACCTCGGTGTCGGTTGTTCGCGTTGTGGCGACGGGTCGCGCAGTCAGCGTCGACAAAGCTAGCTTCACACCAAGATACAATTAACGGGGTAATACCGCACCGTTCGAATTGACATTCCCCGTGACTCCTCAACACGATCGTCCAACTGACTTCTCACCGCCTCAAACAGGGTCCAGGACAAGTAGCACGAATGCAGACTTGACAGCCGAGACGCACGGAAGCCAAAACCTCAGTAGCAGATATAGCACCCAGCTCTTCTTCTCAGTTGCCCTCACAGCAACGGTCGCGCCTCGTCTGGCGCGGGACGGTCTTTCTGCAGGTTTAGTCAGTTCGGTCACGCGACGAGAGCGGTGACGATAGTCTACTTCACCTTACGATGGACCTCAACAGACAGCACGAGAGCCATCGAAACCAATCCAATGCCTTCTAAGTGTCGCGTGGCCCTGTCGTCCCACTCACGGTGCTGGATTGCCTGGGGTGACTCGTAGCGTCCGCAGCGGTCCATCGCAAGGCGAAACAAGGTATGCAGAGACTAAAGTCAAAGGAGATGAGCGGGAATTCGCTAGCTTGCTTGTAACCCTAACCCACTTGAATGTAAAACATATAACACAGAAAACAAGAATCGGTGCAAAGACCAAGTAAAAGGCGGACTTACACTACAAATACAGTATAAAAAACAAGCCCCGGAGCAAAAGCGTAAGAGGAAAAGAGAAGTGAATCTCGCTTTGTTTTAATGCCGAAGCAAACCCACATTTCGCACATCAAACGTGTGCGCGCAACTGAGCGTGGAAGGCAGCAGGGTTGGCCGCCTGCTAAACAACGCTTCTCGAACTATGAGAAAACTATAACTGATCACCTTTCGGCGGCGCGCTAGTCAACGAGTTATCAGAGCTCTGCGAGTTATGAGTTGCTTCAGCTCCCAGATCTCAATCTGTGTGCGCGTGCATTCTCTGTGCCGTCGCTAAACATTGCGGTGGCTTAGCTCAGCTATGCCAGGATATACGTAGCGTGAGCTTATGCGCACAAAATGAGAGTCGCTATCAAGCGGCTCCGGTGCAGCGTCAGACTTGGCTACTGCGCAACGAAGGCGCACAGCTGGGCACGCGGCGGCGCCAGTGCGTCTGCCGCGGCTATGATGTCACTCCTCTGGAATGCGCAGACCGGCGAGGCGGGCGAGGCGGTCGCGGCTGCGGCGGAGCGCGCGGCGGCGGCTTCGCGTGGCTCTCATAATGAGCCGTGCTCATTATGCGAGCCGTGCTCATTATGCAAAGCGCGCGGCGGCGGCGGAGGAGCCACCGCCGCCGCGCGTGGCTCGCGCGTGGCGCGTGGCCGCGCGTGGCGCGTGGCTTTCATAATGAGCACGGCTCATTATGAGGGCCACGCGAAACTGCTCAACCTCGGCCAGTGCAGCTAACGCTACAAAAAAAAAAAGCAAGACAAGAAGGAAGATGAGGAGACGTGCATTGTTTTTTGCTATAGTCTATTTCACCTTAGGATGTACCGCAGGAAAGGTTACAAGCACGAGCTCCTTGCTCTAGGGCTCATTTCAGCGACACAAGATCTGGTGCATTAAGGGCAGCAACCAACACTATGAGCTCGCGCTTCTAGCCTTCGCTGCGGTACAACATAAGGTGAAACGGAGTATAGGTGCTTGATTTCTTGTTTCGCTCTAGTGTAACACGAGTGAAGTCCGTCGCCCGCGTCCGTGAAAGGCGCCGTCGCCACCCCCCTCCCTTCCCCTTCCCCCTTTGCCCCCTTTGCTTTGACGCTTGTTTTTGTATTGCATTTTTTGCGTATAAATCTGTTAGGGCTACACGCGGGCTAGCAGTCTCCCTCTCATTTTACTTCTAAACAACTGACTCGCTGACTAGCTTGGTTCGGTTGACCGTAACCCCCCCCCCCACACACACACACACAGAAAAAAAAGAGAAAACTTTGCTGATTCTATTTTCAGACTATTTCAGGCAAAAGGCATCTAATTCCATTCCCATTACATTCCCTCAACGTTGCCGCCATTCCGTTCTCATTCCATTCCGGGGTGGCGAAACTGTGGAGTGATTCGGAATCATTCCAAATCCGGAGTGGCAACTCCGCAACACTGGTAGGTAAAACCCATCACAAATTAGAGGCAAGACAGACGAGATAGTAAACTTTCACAATGTCGAAACAGCGAACACTGAAAGTTTTATTGCTGAAGCCAAGGACCAGGCGAAGATGAGAAGGGGAAGAAGAATTGCAACGGCCAAGGTTACACCCGCTACAAAGTGGCCCGGTCAGTGTGGAAGGTGTTAGCAGTGCCAAAATTTACGTTTCGCACATGACGTACTGTCGCTATCGTCAGGCGTATGCCAATACCTCGAGGTGCGCGATACAGATCTGGGCATATCAGCCAGTCATGCAGCACTGCAAGAGGCCGTGAAATGGAACATGGGCTGATCCAGCTTTGACGACAGGAAGACCCGAACCATGTTCCGCTTTGAGTGAAGCCTCAGCAGGATTTCTAGGCTGTCTAGAGAGACCTTCGTTAACGTCTGCAGCGAAAGGTACCTACTGAATAGTCTTCAGTAGCAGGAGGTAGAATTTGGGACGCAGTCTTTTCTCAAAATGAGCTTCGTCACTTTTTATGGTCCGGGCTGTGACTTTGGGTCTCGGGACATGACAGCCCTGGCACCTTCCTTTGAGTGTCTGCCTAAAACGTGGCAAAAAGCGTCGTAAAAAGCAAAAGGAACTAATGGCTTAATGCGACCTACAACTACGACGCCAAATGGCCAAAAAGCACAAAGAATGCAAGAACGCACGAGAGAAGCTTAGTAATTTCGTTCACATCATTTACGTTTTCTGTCTTGTATTAAAGCCGCTCGATGCGTTTGTGCTAGTCTTTCAAGTATACTCCGTCTCACTAAAATAGTGCAGTACAGCCAAAGCGACAGGGAGAGAGCGTATGCCAACCTGTTCAAGAGGAAGGAAAGGAGGAACGTGACAGAAGGGCTGGGATTTTCCTGTTTTTTTCTTTCCCTCCTCTTTAACAAGTCGGGATACACTATCTCCCCTGCAGCTGGCTGTACTGCACAGTTAAACAAAAATTGGGGTGTGTGTATGTTTACACAGCCTAGAGCGTAGTCTGCATCAGCGGGCGACTTGTCTCCCAGCTTTAGGTAAGGAAATTAGCCAGTGCAGTACAACCGCTAGCCTGGGGTCTTTAACGTACACCACGCAGTTGTGATACACGACCGCACGCCGGTACGACGCTCATCCAGATCGAAACGGGCAGGGGGGGGGGGGGGGGAGGGGGGGAGGTTTCAACACAGGATCTTGAGTTTTGCAGCGCGAGTTTTCGCTCCACATGCCCCGAGCTGGTGCGCACTAGCCTACTCGGCCATCGATCCCCCTGCACAGTTTGAGGGAGGAGCATAGCGTCAACGCGCCAGTGCACGAGGCCCGTCTCTCGAGCGTCCCTTGAAAGCAAATGGCGGCGCAGCACTCAAATCAGCGGCCCTTGGAAGCGAATGGTGCGCCCGCTTGTGGTAAGTGTCTTGCGCGTTTACACCACAATGAGGGGAATCGGTGGCCGACTGGTTTAGCGCACTCCAGATCGAAGCACGTGGATCGAAAGCTGGCACTGCTGAACGCTGGATCCTGGGTTTTAATCCCCAGTCCTGCCCATTTCGATCTGGATGAGCATCGTACCGGCGTGAGGTCATGTATCACAACTGCGTGGTGCACGTTAAAGACACAGGCTAGCGGTTGCATTGCACTTTCTGAATTGTTCATCTACTGCTGAAAACAAGTCGCACGTTGAAGGCAGACTAACTTCAAGTCTGTATAAACACACACACAACCTATTTTGTTCAGAACAATTGTTTCCGGTACTTGTAAAAAGGCCTTTATCAAAGGGCTTAACCTTGTATGGGGAAGCCGCGCACCGTTGTTGTGATTGCTGGCAACTGGCGATTGCGACAGGCGTTATCAGTGAAACAGGAGGCTACGTTCTGGTAAACCCGGGAGCAGGGAATGTATCGTGCATGGTTCTGCTTTAGTTTTGATTTGGTATGCTTGGTTACAGAATGCTTTGGCTTGTTTCGCATGCGACGCATGAGATACAAACTCGTGTATTTTCGGGGAAATCAGAATGATCAATGCAAGTTCAAGTTTATTTAGTACCCATGACGTCGTCAGATCAAGTAGGGAGCTAAGACCGAGTTCGTTTCGCACGCACTGGCACCGTGCGAGTTCTTCCCCAAACGCATCGCACTCGCGGAGTGCCGCACGGAGAACCGGTTCCGAACGAACTTGCCGAGTGCAAACATGCTGTCGCCATCTATGTTGTAGCAAGAATACCAACCTCAAACCGAAAACTGCGCCCTGCTATTAGACATGACAGGCGGGAACGTGAAACAGTGCGGTCGCTGCAATGTTTATATTTCAGATGACTTAAAGAACTCGATTGTCGTGGAGATAGTCACAGACCACGTATGTTTCCGCCACAAGCTGACAACAAAACAACTGTGAGAAATAACTAAACGTCAGTATTCTTTCAGTTCTTATATATTGTTTACACTGGAAAAAACACCATCGATACTATTCGCGCAGAAGCCTCATCAGATTTCACTGAAAGAATAGGGTTCCATAACTAGTCCGTTAGTATCTCTAGTAATACGTTTCGCGGCACCTTCGATGTCGATCCTTGTGTCGCATATATCTGTGTCAGACTTTATTTCTAATAAGCGGCAAATCAAACTTCCCCGAACAGACAAAAAAGGAGGGTGCAAGGTAATTGTTGTCGTTGAATGTTTAACCTGGTGATTTCACCCAAGCCTTTTTTTAAATCACCATGTTTAGCTTCTTCGGATGTTAGTTAAACGTATTACAGGTTCCGCTGGGCGAGTTTTCTTGACTAAATGTATACTCGAGAGTCCGCAATCGGCCATATTTTGCAGATAAATATTCACCCGTACACCAGTGAGAGATCTTGCGGCTGCTGATGCGTTTGTCCTGAGCCCTTTCTACTCATCTGTAGATTTCAGCGACTGTACGGCAACAAAACGACGTAAAACTTGTGAAAGTATGGGTTGTTGATTGCTCCTTCTTAAAATAGCAGAACGACAGAATTCGAGCTCACGTTCAATCCCGTTTCTCGCGGGACGCAGTTTCTAACAGAAAATCCACTTTCTTTTTTCCCGCTTCGTGTGAATGGCAGCTTGTAGCAGAATGGCAGCTTGCAGCTTGTCTGCCTCGCCTGAGCGATGCATGACGGGATTGCATTCTGGCGCACGCTCTATTATCTCGGTGCAGCGAGTGCGTCCACGCGAGAAGGGCCGGCGCCGAAACGAACTCAGAAAGAGGAGCCACTGGTGGAGTGTCGCCCGGAACGGACTAATACCCCATTCACACGGTCAGCATAAGGGTACCTTTAACATAGGTCCCTTTGCTATCGGCGAATCAGCCCGCGCTCTTAGGTCGCGAGCACACGCCACGCGCGGAAGATCGTGAATTGATTGTCAGCAGAGAGTAAAGGTCCCTTAGCTACCAGGTAGCCTGCACGGTCGTGTGAATGGGGTGTTACACCCCATTCACACGGCAGCGTAAAGGCACTTAGCTTAGGTCCCTTAGCTGAAGGTACCTGTCGTAAATGGTGTTCTTGATCACACGATAAATAAACGGAGCACTTTAAGTTGATGTCGATTGTATTCCTGCTAAACCGCGATAGGAGCACGTGATGAACAATTATTCCTCGAAATCGGTTTCACGCGCAGTTTTTGTAGTGTAGTGGTGGGAGTTTGTTGATAGATTGGGGAAAAAAAGGAGGAAATAAAGGTGGAGAACAGTGAGTGGTCGCCATTGCTTGGCTCGGTCTCTGCCGCCTTTCTGACCATTATTTTTCATTTCAACAACTTTACATGCCGAGTGACGCTATCGAAAGGAATGGGTGACGACGAGGATAAAATGTCCTGGGTGGGACAGTCGACGACTCGTCTAGAACCTCGAACAAGAGCTCGCAGCGGTCCATCGCGTTCGGGTTCGTAGAAGACATTCCTTTCCACGTGCCGCCGCTGCTACCTGCTAGCTAGAGTATGCGTTCCTCGTTAATGTATTATTTCATCGCATTTGTGTCCACATTCATTTCGTAATTCGCTACTTATATATATTCAATTTGTTATAATGCATTAAACAAGATACATTTATATATCTGTGATTTTTTATTTTGAGTTTTTGGGTCCCAGGCTACTTCCTGTAGCTGTAAAGGAGCTCGGCGAGCTCCGTTTAACACAGGACCTCCCTAGCGAAAAGGGACCTTTACGCGCCGTGTGATCACGTTCTCCAGCTCCCTTTACGACAGGTACCTAGGCTAAAGGTACCTTTACGCTGCCAGTAGTGATTTGGGTATTACTTTACGCTGCGAGTGGGCAGATGTGGCCGCACGAGTGCAGTGGAACAAACTCGCTATAAGCTTCCTCATTCGGAAGCCTGGTGCGCTGCGACAACAGTCGCCTATACTAGCGCAGGCTTTCTCGAATCAAACTTGGTCCACTGTTTGCATTCCCGTGTTCTTCTCGTGACCTCAAGCGAGAAGTCGGGTTGCGGATCGGGCAGTCCAAGGTTCGGTTAATGTTCCGCAGATTGTTAAATCTCGCCAACATGATTAAGCATGAATAATGACTAAGTGTGCGTTCATACGCTTCAATTCAGTAAATTTTTTTATTCCATTTTATGGAGATGGAGACAGGACGAAAACCTACTAAACGTAGTGTGACACGTTCCTTCCTACCCCACTTACAGATTTTGACGGCATCGTCAGCATATCACAACTCAAAAATATATAACGAAAGAAAATAACAAATGAAGCAATACTAATATATATATATATATATATATATATATATATATATATATATATATTTATATCATAAAATAAACGTACTTTCTAACATCAGGGGTTTTGTGCAATATTTCGTTAGAGTCTTATTTGAACTTTAGGCATATTTTCTATGTGACTATCTTGTTTAATGAGCTCGTTAAGGTGGATGGCACAAAACCGCTGAAGCACTTGCAAATCCGCAATTAGTTCTCGAATGCGGCACTCTCCAATATGCATTGCCTGCTGCGAGTTGTGGTTGCGTTATGCTGCCTTGGCTTGCGTGAAATAGCCTTTCGAATTGCGCTCAAACGTAACGCCTTTCACATGAAATATAGCCAATAAACCCAATCGGTGATAAAATGATTTAAATAGAATGACGTTTCGTAACACCGCCATATTGTCGCTGGAAAGTTCCAGTTGTTGACTACACGACGCGAATCATCTATCTTCATCCTACCTACAAAAAAAAAAGCACAACTCTTAAAAAAAAACAAAGAACGAAGACCGATTTAACTTGAGACATCGAAATCCAATATCTCCGGAATTTTAGTGTTTCCGTGGACTGAGAAAATATTAGGAGATCGTAACATGGGACACGAAATATAACTTCTCATTTTTTGTTTTGTAACTTACGGTATCTCTCCTTTTCTTTTTCTCACAAAATATTGTGTTGTTGCTTGCCTTGTTGCAAGGTCTCATGAAACTGCACAGAATAAAATTTTTTCTCGGTATCCCCCATTGTTTTTGGTGGAAAAATAAATAAATGTTACAATGTTACAATACCCCTACCCTTGAGAGCGTTTGGCAATAATGGCGAATTTATGACCATGGCGTGGTGATATCAATATTCCTCTCACCGTCTGTCTAAAGTGCTGCAGTCATTGCACGTGCGACACATGAAACTTTTGAACTGAAGCTTTATTTCTTTTTTTCTTCCGTTGCTCGGTTTCGGATGTTATATGACTTCCCGACGGCTTTGAAGTCGAGCATTCTATGGGGATTGAAACGCCTTAGACGCATCGGAATGCTTTAAAACCCTATCCCGTTGTCCTTACACTGCAGTTTAAACTCAGAATAGTTTCTGGATGAAAGTTAGGTCAGACGGCAGTACTATACTCACATCTAATGTCCGCTATTATTCTGCCAGAAAGAAAGGTGATGCCGTAATCGCTACACTCTAAAAAATGTTTGTGCGTCTACTTTCACGCACAACACTTGGAAAGCCAATCACTGCAACTTACAAAGGCAGCTCAGTGAATGACAATGCCAAAACATATGTTTAAACCAAAAAAAACGCAGTCTGAGTTGTGACATTAAGCAATCCAAAACGTCACGCTTGCATTGCTTAATGTCACAACTCAGACTGCGTTTTTAGTCTGAACATATGTTTCGGCATTGTCATTCGCTGAGCTGCCTCTGTAAGTTGTGGTGATTGGCTCTCCGAGTGTTGTGCGGGAAAGCAGGCGCACAAACTTTTTTAGAGTGTAGGAATACCTACTGAAACTGAAACTAGGGGTGGTGCCAGTAGAAAAACGATTTCTGTTTTCAGAAATGAAGCTTTCGTAAAAATAATAGGGTTTCTGTTCTAGAAGTTGGGAACTGAAAAATTGAGAAACTGTAAAAAAAAAAGACAGACGTTTACAGTTCCCTGTTATGCCGAATTAGAGCGCAGCTCTTGAGCAGGAGGAGGGGGAGGAGGGGAGGGGACATGGAGGAGGGTATCCTCTCCTCCTCTTCCGTACCCTCTCCTCCTCCTCTCCTCGTCTCGTCTTCTCTCCTCTCCTTCTCCTCCTCCGCTCTCTCTTCCTCCCTCTCCTCCGCCTCCCCTCCTCCATCCTCCTCCTCCTTTCCTGCTCCCTCTCCCCCTCCTCCCCTCCCTCCTTCCCCCTCCCTGGTGACGTCACTCGTCATCTTCGTGACCTCACTCTTGACCCTCGTGACGTCACTCGGGACCCTAGTGACCATCGTGACGTCACTCTGTGACTCAGCCTTGTGACGTCACTTTTGACCTTTGTCGAGGCCTTTACGAGTGACCTTCGTGACGTCCCTTTGTGACCTTCGGGACGTCACTCGTGAACCTCGTGAGGTCACACGTGACGTCACGTATAACGTCATTATGGGAAGCACCCCATGATGCAACGCGCGGTTACGTCGGCGGCGACGGCGACGGCGACGCCGCTCAAGCCGGAAACAGGCGCCTAAGAGCTGCGCTCTAAAGAAAAACCACAGGTTGGACAGTTGGGCGCCGTCAATGTGTGCCTCCTACTCGGATGTGTTTGACCCTTGAACAGCACAACCCAAGCTTCGGCGCTGCGCCGGTGGTGCCTGGAAATTCCATCACAGCTACTTTCGTTCGCTCGGCACGAAGCCACGCGAAGATGTTCGCTGCTCGCAGCAGGAGCAAGCTGCTTGCGCGCGCGTCCGTGTAGCATGACCTCAGCGTCATGCTCCCTGCTAACTTGCATCGTATTTTTTTAATTTATTACACGCGTTGTGACTTGTGTGTGTGAACAGGATGGCAGAAACTATGTGATATTCGAGACAGAAGAACAATGGGAAGCAAAGACGGCTGCTGAGGCCTAAGTGAAGTCAATTACTCGGCAGACTTTTATATATCAGCTACCAGCGCTCGCCCTGTGTTCCTTCTAGTGTGTGTGGCGCAGGGATTCCCCAATGCAGGTCTACGAGCTCGCGCATTCACCGAACATTTAAACGAAATGCAGTAACATTATCATTGGGGAATTTTATCAAACCGTTACCGTGTTCTGCGTACCGCAAGACCGGAGCCTTTGAAGCATGCTTTTAAGCGCGTTCACCGTGTTCACAGTATCAACCAGCGCGCGCTTAAAGGTATGCTGCAAGAGCTCCAGCAGTGCGGTACGCCGAACAAGGTAAGGGTTTGCTAAAAGTCCCTTTGAAAAGTCAGATTTTGCAGAGCCAGGATCTCGTTCAGCGCGCCTATTGAATGGTCATCCCGTTTGTCAGGACGTAGAAGCGTGAAATAAAAGTTAGCAGTTCGTTCGTGCACGAAAGATCTGTGTATACCTTAATTGACGTCAGTTATCAGAAAAAACGTAGATGTCCTCGTAAAAAACCAAGGACGCATGACTCCTGCAGGAAGAACAGCATGTGTCGTCGGACACGCGCTTTGCTGTTCAGATTTCATTCGAACCCGATAGTACCGTACCATGTATAGCGAATAGGGCTGGGCACTTCATCGATTAACCTACCGAATAATCAATTAACGCTTTAATCGCGAATAATATTTTTACCGGTTAATCCGTTAAATCTAGGCTTTCTCACCACACAGACGCGGACGCCCACGCCTCTATGAGGGTAAACTTTAGGTGAAAGTTTGACGAAAAGTAAACTTTGGTGCGAAATTTAAAACTCCAATTATGTTGACAAGGTTATTCGTGTCCGACATAATTCAACGCCGTGCCAGTGTCCGTTTAACGCAGCAGATACTATTGCCAACAATCAAGGGAGTTCGCTATTCCAGGAGGATATCAACGAACCCCTGTGCATCTGCGGCTGAAGTAATGATATATGAGTATGGGTTAGTGTTGTACCTGTTACAGAAGTAATGAAATAGCGCTACTTGTTAGCTTTGAAGAAAGCTAAGGCGTTAAAGAGATCCGTTACCATTTTGCAAATGTAATAAAATACTGGTGTCGTTATTTGCCATGACTAGCGGACGTTACTTTTACGTTAGTTTGGCGTTACTTGGTGTTTCCTTGTTAGTATATGACAGCTGTTTATAACAAACCGCCACTATAAACTTTGGCAAAATACACTTGTTCAGAGCGATTATTTATTCATTTATTTATTCGTTATCTGCAGTGCCGGAGCATTAAAGCAGAGGAGTAGGGTACAGATCACATTTATATGTTGGAAACTCACACAAACACCACCACGGCGGCAGGGATTCTAAAGATGATGACGTCTTTATGGTGTCGTTCGCCGTTCAATGCTTCGATAACGTATCCACTTGTTAGCTGGCCTCGGCAGGACGTGCTATGTATATCCTCGAACACGTGACGCTTCGAAAGCGCGATTCGGGCAACTGTAATGTATATAGTCAACACGTTTAGCTAGATCATCTTGTTTGTCTGGCCAAGGCAGGATGTGAAATGTACATCCTCGGACACGTGACGCTTCGCGAGCGCGATTCGGAGAGCTGGACCTTTACCATAGCACCTGCCTGGGAAAAAGAAACCACTCTGAAAAAAACGAGCGGATGCGCGCCACGGAACTGATACAAAATGGACCTCTTCATGTAATCAAAGTTAATCCGGTAAAATAAACATCATTTTTTTTCACAAACCAACGTTGCAATTCCAATCAACGACACGTCTGGACCAGGCCACCGCTGACACTGTTTTTGGTGCGAAGCGTGGGTACGTCAACGTTTCCGGATCTAGAGTCTATTCTTTTTGTTGTTGGCAGAAGAAGATTTTATTTGTTTTGAAGAGAAGGATTCGACCAGCTGGAGTACGTAGGTACGTTGACGCAAAATCATTTAATCGGCGGGAGACTGTTGCCTTCTGAACGGATGTCTCATTCCAGCTGGACGGCTGCTGAGGGTACGGCGACGGTGATCTTAGCAGCTTCTATTCAAGACTGCACCAAGTGACACTTAAGGGTTTTGCGCAGCAATTATTCGCGCCTTTCGGGTCCGGTCGTGGAACATTAAAAGTTTCTTCCAGAAGGAGTTTGAAATGACGCCGCTTATACACAGCTTTATTGAGATTTCTTTGCCACTTTTACGTAGTGTACAGAATAAAAATTATTTTGTTTTCAAACAATCATGCGGCCATTTTAATGAAAAGTAACGAGTACGGGAAACGTCATTTGAGAGGAGATACCGTTAAATAGTAGCGACGTTACTTTACTCGTCATTCATTTGGGGTCCTAACGAGTACGTTTGTACGTTGGTAAAAAAACCTAACGCGTTACCAGCGGCGTTGTAACTTGTGGCGCGTTAGTTCCAACACTGGTTTGGGTGTCTCTTGGCTTTTCTGAACTACACTTCTAGGTTGATTTAAAATAGGAAATTTTACATTGTGCGTTGATCACATATTCGGCTGAGGCAAACAATATAAATTTTACTTTTTTTACCTATGTATGCACGAGAATGAACAAAACCGATTAAATCGAACAAACGGTGGCGATTGATCGGGTTAGTTTTTTAATCGGCGCCCAGTACTAATTGCGAACAAACATTTCTTCATAAAATAATTTCTTTTAGCTATGACCTCGTTCACTATATTTAATGTTCCTTCTTTTCCAAGAATGAGGAAAGCTTTCTAATATTACGGTAATTTGACTTTGTTTACCCTGTTTATTCACGAAAACGTTTTGGGATGTGGGAATAATTGAAGCTCCGTTTTCTTACACATAACGGTACGTGTTGTAATGGTTTAGTTAAAGAAAAACGACGTTTTTATTTTAACACAGCTCTTTTTTTAACCAATATTACAAGTATTTTTAGACTGCTTATTTACTGGATACGTCTGTACTTGACAAGTAAAATAAGCCTTGTTTTTACTGTTTAATCTAACAGAAGCGTTTCTCTGTTTTGACTGAACTTTACAGATATTTCTTGTTATATTACAAACATAGTTTTTGCAGTGTAGCATCTTTTACGATAATACTGGTATTTGCAGGTCCGGTATCCATTTTAGAGCCCGCCTATGTATAGAATAGATCATGAAAAAATCGTTCATTCACATGCGGGACAGATACTTTCAAGTGTTCTTTTTGCCCGCAATCCATCAAGGAATGAAATAAGCTGTCGTGCGACAATGTAAAAAGAACTAGGCTGGAGCTGTTCTTTCAAAAAAATAAAAATTACGTGTAATATTTTCTTCTTGGACAAATTGCTTTCGCTCATACTCGTTGTGCGTTACTCATGTATATTTTTCGGGGTTCTGTGTATGTTCATACAGCCTAGAAGTTGGCCTGCTTCAACGGGCGACGAGTCTCCTAGCCGTATATGAGAAATTTAGTCAGTGCAGTACAACCGCTAACCTGGGGTCTTTAATGGGTATCACGCAGTAGTAATACACGACCGCACGCCGGTACAATGCTCACCCAGATCGAAACGGGCAGGGGTGGGATTGAACCCAGGATCCTGGGTTCTGCAACGTGAGCTTTCGCTCCACGTGCTCCGAGCTGGTGTGCGCTAGCCCACTCGGCCACCGGTCCCCATCTGTTTCCATTGTACTTTCCTGTATTTGACCTCACCACCCCTCTCTTCTTACTGTAATGCCTCTTCAGGTAACCTGGGTATCGCAATGAATAAATAAAACAACTTGAAGTCAAAGTGACGGTCGATAGCTGTTTTGGCCAAGTCGACGCTCTCGTCAAGCCTTCGTCTTCGAAGTAACCGATACCGCACGTTGCCGCCACTAACTCCTGCAGCGAATTTATCCTGATGCCGCCGAACCTATCATCCATTTGCGAAATTCGAGAGACTTCTAATCAATCGACTATTGCTAAATTAATTTGAAGTTTATCGTTGCTACACAGTCGAAGGTCATGAACGCCTGTGGGAACGATAAGAATCAGACAGTAACCGTTACAAATGCCAACACGAAAGGCATTTCGTGCTGCAAACTTTTAGTACACTCAATAAAGAAATATTAACAGAAACAATTTCGTTTATGTACTTTAAAACTAAAAAATTGCGAACGAGCTCATCAGGCACAAAACTTTAATGTAGCATACCACGTGGCGTGGAGAAACAAGAGCCAACAGATGCAGACAACACCCTGTTCTTTCGTTCCGGAAGCCGATCACAGCTCCAGTCCTAACGTGGTGGTCGCACCGGTTCTGCGCCGCCGCTGCACTACTCCTACACTACCTCTGAACTCGGAGAGGACGAGTTCTGAACTTTCTGGCCATATTGAAGAGACCTTACGTTAAAATTTCATTGCGTTCTCATGTACAGTTCCGAACAAAAGAAACGCGAATGACGGAGCAACAGCCTCTCGCACCTTTCAAGTAACTCAAGTGTTGCGAGCGAAAGCTCTCGCGGGGCTGTAATGCGTCTCGAGAAAAGTGAAGGTGCTAAGTGGCCGACCGTTTCGATAAATTTAATTCGCGCCTATTTGCTTCAGTCTTTCACCACATCCGGCGTTAATCGCTATGTTTACAATGCAACATTGCGCGTTTCAAATTCTATAGTGATGGCACATAAAATAAACCAGCCCCGTATTATTGGAGTGACATCACGATTTGCGTAAAAAATGCGCGACTGGTAAATATATCTTCTTTTGTGTCCGGGCATTCTGAAATGCCTCTGCCGCATTATCAACATGACAGGCTCGGCGATTAACGCCGTGTGTAGTGGTAAACTGAAGCCAGTAAACACAAATTATATTTAACGAACGGGTAGATCACGTAGAACTGTCCTCAAAGCGTACCAGAAGCTCCACGAGAGCTTCCACTGACGACCGTTGAGTGGCGCGACGAGCGCGGAGGCTGTCGCTCCGTCGTCGGCATTTCTTTCGTTCAGGACTGTGCATTGCGCTTAAGGTTTTCTGGCACAACTATTGCATATTTCCAGCATTATAGTTTTATCATTCTCGTTAGTCTTTTGCACTGCAGGAATGTGCCAAAAGTTCCCATGCGCTTTCATTTATGCCTGGTGAGCTTTCTTGGCTACAAGTGTAGTGTAATGCTATAATTCGGCAAATATTAAATTTAAAATTGAATTATATGTATTACCCATCTAAGGTAGTCTTTCTTTCATACCTACTCTGTCATTAATGTTTTGTGTTTGAATGCTGATCAAGGTTTATATATTATATATATTTTTTGTTGTTTATATTAACCTCTTTTCCCCGGACGTCGAAACTGCGACAGATTGCTAATTAGGCCCTTTAGCCAAATATGTTAGGAGACACCTGCTCAAATAAACAGAGCTGTAAGGCGCCAGTTACCAAAAAAACGGGTGAAAACGGGCCTTATTTTCCCATTGAAATATAAAGAAAATCACATAACTTTTCAATGAGATAACGGTTGGTTTTGAAACTTCTGCATCTGGTTCAGACTTCAAGAGCTACTTTTAGGCGGAGAATAAGCGTTCGGCGACGCGTAAATTACTTTTGCACACAAAAAAAACAAACAAAATTTAAAGGGGGGAGGAGGGGATGCATTGTACATGGCTGCTATAACTGACCTTCCTCGCCAAGCACTCGATAGACCATTCTAATAATAGCCTTTTGTGTGCTGCCATCTTTCTCAACTGGGCTATGGAAAGGTCAGTACTAAAGCTTGGGCGAGTTGGTGAATCGCTAAGACGTCAGCCCACAAAAACAACACTATAAAAATGCATACACACAAAGAAATAACTCTCACGCAGCGCTAGCTGTCAACTCTAGGATATATTAAATGCCATCCATAATAGACATAATCCATCAGCATTGACATTCCAGATGGACTATGTGTTAGTACCCCGTCGATTACCTTAACCCAATAAGAGTTAGATTATTTAGAAAACCTCCTTAGTGACTTCTACTGCAGTCGGAATTTCTCCCTTCCTTTCATTGCTTCCTTTTATTTTCTTTATTTGGTATTTTGTTCCCTTGTCTTCCTTTCTTCTCCTTTCTCCTTTTTATTTTTCTTCCTCTTTTTGTTTTTCTTTCTCCATTTCTGTACTTCCTTGGTTAATTTTATTTTTCTTCTTCTTAGTGCGTAACGGTAAAAATGAACAAGATGATTAATATATCCCAGAGTTGACAGTCAGCACTGCGTGAAAGTTATTTCTTTTTGTATATGTATTTCTTAGTGTCTTGTTTTTGTGCGCTGAGACTTGTTGACTGTGGAAAGGGTTCTGAGCATGCGCACTAGCTCTCTTCGGTGGAATAACCGGCAAACACGCATAGGTCCAGAGTTCAGAGAATATTTTCGCCTTTTTGATTGAACGGTTGAGATTTGTATAGCCACTCAAATGTCGGGAATGGGGTGGTCTATTTAATTCCTCCTATACTTCGTCTCACCCTACGACGGAGTAAAGGCCAAAGCTGCGGACCGCCAGATCCAATCACGAGCCACACTAAAAGTGCGCGGTATTTCGCTTCGATGCACGTATCGGTGCCCGCATCTCAGATCACTGATGAGGGACGGGTGGACAGTGGTTCGAATCGAAGAGCACTAAGTGACTTAACAATTTTACATCGCTAAGAAAGCCACTACATATAGGCTCTTTGCAGCGTCGAAGCTATAGAAATGATGCGGCGCTTTTGGATTCGAGTATTATTCGTCCACCCTAATCAATGTTAAGCGTGTCATAGAATAGCGTGGAACGTGATTGGACCTGGACAGCCCAAAGGCTTTGGCCTTTAGTCCATCGTAGAGTGAGACAAAGTATAATCCTTTCGCTGCCTATGCGGTTTTCGTGACGTCCCGTAAGCATCGGCTACGGTGCGTCGCGTGCATGCCCTAAGAACATATACAATACATCCGCGCAAGGTTAAGAAGACACACTGAGGGCATGAGCTGAACCGTTTGTACTGCCTGTAAAATGGTGGAAGGCGGGCTTAACCGTTGAAGCATTTCAACTGCTCACCTGCGCCCTCACCTTTTTTTTCCTTGTATACACCAGATGTTTTTTGGACGATATAAGGGATGTTCTTTTAACAATAAATGTACTTTTTTCGGCTATACATTGAAGTTTCTTTTCCACGTTGATGGAACGTAACATGTAAACCTTCAACGCTCACTCGACGTGCTGTCGCGGCTGGATGACAACATATTACATTCGACGTCGTTTCAGCGTGTCAAATGCTGCTTGGGAAGACGGAACAGGACGCCGGACATCAGAAACAGATGCAGTTTCAATGTGACCATAAAAACTGAATTACTGAAATTGGGACACGATTCGTAACATTATTCCAAATAAAAAAAATAAAAAAACGTGTTACGAAAATTGAATGAAACGTTTGTATGCCAATAAACGATCGTCGTCTGTTGGCGGCAAAACAGGACTGAGGATTATTCTAGAATACTCGGGAACCTTCCGTGCAACCGGAAATTTAGTTTCACGGCGGTTGCTCTATATACACCAACAAGCTCTTTATACTGTCACTACTCTATTGGCGACTTCCGTGAAATCGACGGCCCCTAGCGGCTAGAACAGAAAGCTGTCTCGGCAGGTTCACTCGCCAACTTTCTGGAAGAAATCAGGTTTTCACGGCGCCTGGTGGTCTAAGAACGAACCCGTGAAAATATATAGGTTCAAAAACACGCGACGAAAATCGCCAATGTACATACTAAATAATTGTTTATGCACAAGCGCGTCTTTTACTGAGAGTGGTGCGTGAGCATTAGTCAGACAGCGAGCCACAATACTCCCTTTCACCTTGCGATGAACCACCGTGGTTGCTGCGGGCACCATATACGAGCCCTATCCAACGCCGTGAACGTCCAACGTGACTCACTCCCCGCGCTTCACAGCGCCCTTCCCGAATGTCATGTGACACTTGTATGACATTGAATTGGCTTCGATGGCCTGTAGCGTCTCTGGAGGTCCATCGAAAGGTGGAACCGAGTCAAGAATGGAACCATAACTTTCCAAATGGGGAACTGTGAGCCGTCACTTTTTATCTAAACCCCGTGCGGAAGCGGATCACGAATCTCTTGGGTTTGCACTACAGAAGAACGAGCTAAGATGAATCACCTTCACAGCAACAGAAACAATTTCGGATAATACGTGGGCTAGGAGACAGAAAAAATTATTAATTGTAATAATAATATTAACTTTTATTTTCCAAATGAATAGGAGGGACAGAACGGAAAAAGCCTCCGGTAGAAAGCTTAACAAACCCGAAACCTCATAAAAAAAAAAAAAAAAAAAAAGAAACTTGTGATTTGCACGTATTTTCGAACTGTGGTTGACTTGCGAAGCTAAGTACTCTTTCTTCTTCTTCGTGTTATAAGGTACATGGTTTGATGTTATAAGCGTACATGGTGTAATGGCGGTAGATTTAAATAAGGGCAGGGTTAGGAATTTAGATTAGGGTAGGTGGCCGGGTGGGCCTTGGAAAGGTAGAGTAGTGTCGGTCTATGTGTAGTTTTCTTGGCGGGATTTTTATTTGTGATAGACGCGCGGGTTTTTGAGTAGCTAGGCGATGAGTCGAAAAGGCAGGAAGGTCAAGGGGGACTTGAACATGACAGAGTGCGGAGGGCGCACGCGGTGGTACTATTTAGAAGAAAATGACTTCGAGAACGTAGCAGACGCAAAGAAAAGTAGCTTCGCTTGCCAACTCTTTGAGAAGATCGCAGAAGGCCTTAAAGGCTAGAAGGAGAGTGAAAGGCTAGATTTGAAGAGATGAGGGGGCTCTTAAGGAAGAGCGGGAGAAGCGGGTCCCGTTCGAGACGGAGGTCGAGGAGTTGACGAAGAGGGGGAGCCTGAAGTGAGGTGGCAGGAGCTTAACGAAGCACTGTGATGGCAAGCTAGAGCACATGGAGGCTGAGCTTAACGAGGAACGAGAGAAGCGGGTCGAACTTGAGAAGCAGGTGGAGGAGCTCAGGCAGGGGGAAGCGTGGGAGGCAGGGCTACAAGAAAGGAAAAGGGAGTGTTAGGATAAAATGGAGCTTCTCATCTGTGTAGTTAAGCAAGAAAGGGAGAAGAGCGAGGAAGGACTAACAATAGTGGCAGAATTGCTGGGTATTCTCAGAGTAGAGGTCGAGAAGAGGGTCGACCTAGAAGCACATTAAGAAGCGATGAAGAGGAGTCGACAGCGAGGGTAGTGCCAGTGGTGCAACGGGCTAGCGAGCAGGCAGCGAGCAGTGCGGACACAAAGGAGGTTTCTAGGACCTATATTGAAGCAGCGCAAAAGGAGAAAAAAACAGGTGGAATGATAGAGCCTAACCTGTTACTGGTGGTAAATGAAGAAGGTAGTAGCGTAATGCCACGAGAAAAAGGGAAGCCGTCGGCAGTTAGGAGAGTCCTAGTAGTGGGAGACTCCAACGTTGCAAGGATCGTAGAGCGAGTGGTAGGCAAGGTGAAAGAGGACAGAAGGTAGAAGTAGAGGCCTAGCCAGTAAAGTAGATGGTAGATTCCCTTGCCAAAGTAGTTGAGGTAGTGGTGGGACAACATGGAGGGGAAAACCTAGTGTTGATTCACGCAGGACTCAACGGTGTGATGTGTTGAACGGGAGGAGCCAGAACCTTGGGAAGCAGATAGAGGCAGGACGGGGTAAACTGAGAGCGGTTAGTCAGAGGGTGCATGTGGAAATATGCACTAGCCTAGGTGTCCGTGGACAGTCTCTTGACATCGAGAGGTGGGTCATTGAGGCTAACCGACTAATTAAGGGGATGAGCCGACGACATCAGTGCGGTGTAAATGAAATAAACCGGGATGTTTATGCGGCTGGCTCCTGCCCTTTCACACGGGGTGGAATCCATAAGAGTCTTAACGCATGTAGGGGAGTGGTAGAAAGGATGGGTCGGCATGTTGCAGCTTTTTGGGGACCCACAGAGCCCTGAGGGAACTGGTGTAGATGTACCAGTACTATATGTACCAGTACTATATGTACCAGTACCATATGTACCAGAGTCGGGGGAGCTCCTGGGTATGAGTACCGCAAGAACAGCAGGGAAAGCAGAAAGAAGCCCCGTAGAAATAAGAGAAAGAATTGGCTCAATATAGGGTTCATAAATATGCAGGGAAGTAGAAACAAAATAAAGTAGGATGATATTGGTGAACAATTAGAGGCTGAAACTTTCACAGTGTATGGAGTAGCAGAAACGTACCTTAGAGATGACGAGAAAGCACCGTACAGACCAGGCTACTCCTGGATGGGATGCAACAGGACGGGAAGTGAAAGCAAAGATGGAGGTCTATGTATGTTGGTTAACGTGTGCATGTTGCAAACTACTAGAGCACATTGTTTCAAAGGAGTTGTTTAAGTTTTTAGAACATTCGAATATCTTTCTTTCGAACCAGCATGGATTTCGAAAATCCCTCTCCACTGTGACCCAGCTTACAGAAACATTGCATGACTTCGCCACGTCTATGAACAACAGAGGGCAGATCGACGCCTTATGCCTAGACCTATCGAAAGCTTTCGACCGAGTACCCCATCCTGAGCTTATAAATAAATTACTGAAACTGGGTATAAACCATAAAGTTATCCTGTGGATCAAGGCCTACCTTACAAATAGAAAACAATTTGTAGAAATAAGTAAAACAAACTCATGTTATGTCCGCGTTCCCTCGGGCGTTCCGCAGGGATCCGTTTTGGGACCTGTTTTATTCTTGTGCTATATAAACGATATAGTGGAAAATATAGGACCCTCTATTACGGTGCGCCTGTTTGCAGATGACTGCTTGTTGTATTCAGTTATCTCTTGCCACGATGATCAGGTCCGGCTTAATTCGGCACTGCAGACAGTAGAAAAATGGTGTAAGGAGTCAAAAATGAAAATTAATTTAACTAAAACTGTACATTGTACTATAACTAACAAAAAGCAAAATATTCTACCATTCGTATACAAGCTTGGAAACGAACCTTTAGTTCAGGTGCACGAGTTTAAATATCTTGGCCTTACCATATCATCAAACTTAAGCTGGAAAACGCACGTTGACAATGTGTGCTCAGCTGCTAGGAAAAACTCTGGTATCTCAAGCGCAATCTCAAGCTCGCTCCCCTGAGACAAGACTAACTGCATATAAAGCACTAATACGGCCTACTCTAGAGTACGCTTCTATAATTTGGGATCCTTTTAGAGCCTATCAGATAAATAAACTAGAAAAAATACAAAGGATGGCAGCCAGATTTATATTGTCGAGATATCAGAGAACAGAATCAGTACAGGAAATGCTTAACTATCTCAACCTTCCAACGCTCTGTGACCGTAGAAAAATAGCACGCCTTAAATTCTTTTATATGCTACAAAATGGCCAATTTAATTTTAATACGGACCCTTACATAGTTGCTCGGCAGATCAGGCCTCTCAGAGGCAACCACTTAAACCACTACCAAATAGATACGGCAAATATTGATGCATATAAATACTCCTTTTTTCCAAGAACGATAACTGATTGGAACAGCCTACCACAAGAATTAACAACAGCAAATACACTAACCTTGTTTGAAAAAAGCATTCTGAACCTTTTTCAATAATATCTATCGAATCCTTAGTATTTCCTATTCACGTATAATCATGAGAATTTTTTCTTTTGTTTTGTGTATTGTGATGATATTGTGTGATGTCTTTGCTTCGTCGCTGTTTGACGATTTATAAATTCAATGTCAAGCGCTATTTTTGTATGTTTGAATTGTTGTTGATACAGTGTCCTTGTTTCTTTTTGTATTTGGTCATATGTATTCTCGTGCCTTGTGCACCCCTGTAACAACCCTAACGGGTTAACAGTATACCTAAATAAAAAAAATAAAAAAAGTAATAGACTGGGAAAGAGAAAAGGAAAGCTGCAGCTAACACTTATGGCTGAAAGGTAGGTTAACAGGTCTGAACACTATTCTGGGGTTTGGTTACCTGAAAACAGGAAATGACTCAAGAGAGCAGAATACAGAACACTTCACATGTATAATGAGGCACATCAAAACAATTGGCCCTAATCAGAAAATAATTACTATAAGAGACATGAATGCGTACTTAGAAGAGTTTGATCGGGTACACAAATACAACCGGAAAGTTGTTAAAATAATTTTGTGATGTCCTGGACGTAGTGTTAGATAATGCCCAAGTAAAATGCGACGTTAAAATAACGTGGGAACGAAACAAATCACACTCAACAATAGACTACTGCCTGATGTCCAACAAGCCATTTGACAGGTTAGGAAGTATGGAAATAGATGAGGAAGTTACAAAAAGCTTGGGGGAGTGACCTAAAAATTTAAGCCTAAAGTAAGTGAAGCTGAAATACAAAATATATCTAAAAGGTATTGAGAGCCTAGTATCGAAGCCACCAGAAAGAAACTAGACGTATGAGGATCTAATAGGAATATTTAAAAAAATTTAGAAAAGCATAAAATTAAACGAAGAAAAAAGTGTAAATGAAGACAAAAACCAAAACGCTGGTGGGATAAGGAGGTCAAAGTAGTCATATTGCGGCGCCAAGAGGCATATAAGGAACATAGGTGGGCAAAAAAATAGGAGAGCCTTGCCACTGAAGTGGCATCAAAATAAGCAAACTTCCAAGAGCGGAAAAGGGAGGCATCAGCTTTAATACAAGCCAGACTTGGGACTGCAGGCGTGCAGCGGATGATGGAAATAAATAAAAACAGATAGGAAAGCGGCACAAAGATTTTGGGAGCACACTAAGGTGCAGGGGAGAGAGACAGTGTTCCCAACACTTACTGACAACACAAGAGGGGAGAGGAATAGAAGGAAAAGAGGCACGGGAATATATTAGGCAGACAACCGAAGATGCTTTTTCCCAGCATGAGCAGAGGGTTATAGTGGATAGCGCTGACAGCAGTAGTGTAGATGAGGAGCAGGATTGTGCAACAATGGAGACGACCACAAGGCTGAAAGTATGGTTGCAGCAGGTAGAGCGACAGGCCCAGACGACATTCCAATGGAACTCATACACTAGATATAACAAGAAAATTAAAGTTACGGCATGTGATTAATCAAATAATTATAAAGGAGAAGTACCCACTGATTGGAAATTAAGAAAAAAGGAGACTAACATATTAAGGCAAAGGCAACAAAGACAACATTAAGTCGTATCGCCTGATATTGGTAACTTAAGTTATAGACAGGATTAGCTATGCGGATACTAAGATACTAAGGCGGAAAATACGAGAATGGGTAGACTACGTATATGCAAATACTGGGTGAGCTTCAAAATATATTTTAAAGAGATAAAAGTTTGGAAGATAACTTATTCGTCCTTACATCAATGTATAGAAATAGTGATAAAGAACAAACTCCTCTATGGTTAGCTAATTTGGACATCAAGGGAGCGTATGATAATGTGAGCCAGGAAAACTCTGGGGTTAGCTGAAGGAGTACAATTCAGATGCAAATTTGGTTAGGTTTCTTCAGCAGATATACAGAGACAATAAGGTAGGTATGACATGGGAAGCAGAAACTACACAACCCGCAGCGATAAAAAAGGGCTCTGGCAGGGCTGTCCACTGTCACCCGCTATTCTTCATGATATATCTTAGTGAAATGGAAAATAAATTAGAGCAAAGCAACTTAGGTTTTGTTGTGAGTTATTTGGAAGGAAGGAGAAATGTAATACAGGTGAATGACAGGACTGATGTGTGCGGACGGCATAGTACTTGTGGCAGAAAACCGAGAAACGTTGCAGGAAGTAGTCTTGGAATATGTGGAGAGGAAGGGGACACCTTGTACAGGAGTTTTAGTAGTGATAAGTCTGAGGTAAGGGTGTATAACGACAAAAAGAGGGAACCCCTGAGAATACAAGACATTGTAATAGACCATGTAAGATAATGGAAAGATCTGGGAGTCTCGTCTACTGAGGAAAGGAAATGTCTAGAGGAGCATGATAAAGATATAATTAGAAAGAGAAAAAGAAATTTATCTATTATGAGGCCCAATGCACTATAAAACTAAATAGGCAACGATAGTGTCAAAGGTATATGAAAAGGCATGATGATACAAGGACTGTATTTCGGAAATGGGCTACCAGTGCGTGAAATCGTAGGTTCAATCAGGGATTAGAAATTCGACAAAGATGCGCAGGCAGATTGGCACTGTGGGAGCACATGGACAGTCACCAAATGAGGGAGCATGGGGTGGCGTGGATGTCGTCTCTCGAGAGCAGAGAGGCAATTAGGTATGTTGGAAATTCTAACAAAGGTTGACCAAAATGAATGATAAAGCGGTAGGCAACTGAAGGTATTTGGGTATTTTTACATAAAAATTGTAAACACAAAATGAAAAAACCAAACCCGAAAGCTTACATTTAAATACCTACACACTAGTGATGGGGCTGGGCAGAATACTTCAGTAAAGGAAGTGAAAGAGGCAGAAAAAAAATGGTGAAGGCAAAAATGCACGAAACATACATTAGCTCTAACAAAGTACAGGTCAGAAAAACAAGACATAAAAAAGAAATTGTGGTTTGACAGTTCACTGGTAAGTTTTTTACTGTCTGAGGCAAGAACAGGAGTTTTGAGAACGAGTACGTAAAGGGCTAAATTTCAGGGACAGAACATTATGTGGAGCCTGCCATAATGAGAGCGATACGCTAGAGTACTTGGTTGTGAAGTGCATCTCGCTTCGCCCTGCCCTCGCTGAAGGGGTAACAGATTTGGGTGGTGTTCTAGGCTTTGCCGGCGATGATGTAGGGACGGAAGATAAAAGGATCACAGTCGCAAAGAGGCGATTAGAAAAGTGTTGCAAATTATCTAGGGAAAACCGAAGAATGCAGAACCAATTCAGCACAGCTGGGAATAGGCAGGATAAAGAAAAATTGGGACTCCCTCATGTGGCTGCCGGCCCAAAATCTCAACCCTGCCTCCCGGTGGTCTGGTGCTGGGATAACACCGACAAGGATTGACCACAGGAAAATTTGCGACTCCTCGCCGGGCAGACGCTACTGCCGATCATCATGATTGAAAAGTGGGACTTCCTCACCATTAGAATTGGTACTAGAAAGCTCATATAATATCGGCTTTGCTGGGTCGCGAACTGTTTAAAAATTTCTGGAGGGCGGAAAAGCGTTTCCGGTGATTTCTGGATAAAGCCTCACATAACTGGCAACCATGAATTTAAGCCCCAAGATGGGAAGTGTGGCTACTCTGAAGCATCGCTTATTTAGTGGCTCTACAAGGCGCTGTTCGGCTAGAACATGGCTGAACAGTGAATCCAAACTCTGTGGAAAAAGAGCTGAACAAAGTGCCGCATATATTTTGACTTTCTCGCCAATACACATACTACGGTGTTTGAGGAGAATAAAGGCCCGTTTTCACATTTGCGTTCAGAGCGACCACTATGCTTACGAACGAATGCAGCCACTGCGACTTCAACGTCAACTGTGCGCGACGTGTACACACACATGGAACCGCATGCAACCAAACGAATCAACAGCCAATGAGGAACGAGCTTGAGCTCTTGCTCCCAGCCAATAGTAAGCAACCCAGCTACGCTTACAAACATGGCGGACGGTTTCCTGCCCGACGCGAGGTCCACCGTCCTCACCGGAGCAGCCGGAGATTTCGGCTACGGCATACAGTCACGAAGATCTGCTGTGCGCCTACAATAGCTGTGTAAAGGCTGGTTCGGACATCTGAAACAAACCCGTTATCCACGGCCGCGTCCGTTGTGACCGGAGCAACCGCTCTGCGCCGCGCGGCATCCTGCGACCACTGCAACAAGCGCGGCGGGTCGGCAGCACGGCGACCGCCTCTCCGCCGCCGTCAGCTGTTTCAGCGATGCCTCTGAAAAGAAGGGGACGCGCTGCCACTCACTTTGCGTACCAGGAAATAGACAGACCGTCTACTATGACTACACACTTTATTTTTTCTTCAGGATACGCTTGCAAAGTAGTGCATTAAAAAAAAGGAAAATATATGCAGTACGCCGTCTTGCACGATCACGACTTTGCCAACAGTACAAATCTCGCCACACGGCTTTTCTACGATTATAAAAGACGATGTAATCCTAGCAGCGATATAGCAACGTAGAAATATAATTTCTGTGATCAGATAGACTTTGCGGGCGAGACGTTGCGAGCGTTTAGGATTGCTAACACTAATCACCTTTCTGGGCGATGAAGACGCGTGAAAATTCGCAGTCTTTATACGGTACGCACCAGTAATACCTGAACTTGAGCAGTCACGCAGAAATGCGCCAAAAAAAGAAATCCCGGCGATGTTCGAGGACACAAATTTTAAGAAAGCACCACTGCAGTCAAGGCAAACAAACACGACGGCACGGGCGTTTGCTGTCTTGAGAGTGCCGCCACGAGATCGCCGCACAAGGAGGTGGATCTTCCCTTCTAGTACGTGATGGGTTATCATAGCGACACACGACGAAAATTCACAGTCAAGGATGGCGCTTTTACGGGGAACGATGAGCTTCCACCACGCCGTCCACGCCGACGATCACCACCGACGCCATGTTTGCAAATATAAGGAGCCGGCCCTGGCCGGCCCGCGACCGGCATGCAACGCGCGCGACCGAGCTCTCCCCGACCTGTGATTGGTTTATCGCTCCCGTCGTTCCCGAACGTAACGAAAAGTTCAGCCCGGCTCAACTCCTTGCGTTGCGAACGAGCACGAACGAAACGAGCTCGTTTGGCGCTTCGTTGCTGTGGCAACTCGTCGTTCCAACCGGTTGCATTCGTTCGTAAGCGCAGTGGTCGCTCCGAACGCAACTGTGTGAACGGGCCTTAACATAAAGGACGCAAAACCGGATGACACGTTTCTTCAACTGGCAGCATACACTTATTTTGACATCCGTAACCAAACGCGACAGTCAACGCGCAGGGTGGAAAGGGTTGAGGAGGACAGGGAAGGAAGGTAGGGTGGGGTGGAGAGAGGGTGGAGGTGAGGGAAAGAGAAAGAGGAACATGTTTTTTTAACCGGCAGCAGCACGCCGAAGTCAGAGAGGGGGGATAATAAGGGAAGTAACCTTAGGAGGTGATTAAAAGGCGCGCGACCCTACTTCAAGAGGCTCCTACGTTTGTCGCATTTCCGGACGCAGAAAGGAAACGTTGGCGTCGGAGAGACAAAGCGATAAGGACCCGATATTTGGCGGCGAATGGCGCAATGCAAGGCCTGATAATCTCGCGGCTGTATCTTGGACCTATGTGTTCATGTGTTCCAACAGTCGTGGGGGCCGAAACCTCGAGGCCAGATTCACATAGAGCTTCTTAGTTTGACGACAACTCAGCTAAGAAGTTCGTAACAACGTAAGAAGAGGAGAAATCGGTATTCACAAACGCGTTCTTAAGTGAAAGGGAGGAAAGCGACGTTCTCGTACGGGGAAAAACTAGAACTTACTGGTGCTGTTGCTATGGCGACGGCGTCTTCGGCAGCACGAACAACCAATCGGAGAGCTCGGCATGGTTCGGAGCCGTTCAGAGCACGTAGATTTTTAATAACAAACAGAGGTGGCCTTTTTGCCATGGACCGCTTGTCTGGGGCTCGTGTCCGTGCAGTGATATGTCGACGCTAACACGATTTAAACGCGCCCGAATGCCGAGGCCGGGATGCGTAACCGCCTCCGTTGACTGCTACGAACTCGATTGCTACGAAGTCAACACAACGGTCACCGTTGGTAAAAGACGGCCCGTGTCAGTCGTTCGCAAGGCGACGTAGATGGAAACAAATTGCCGCGGTGTTTTTCGCGGACTCGGAGATGCAGGAGCGAGCCGACGTTAAAAAAGATAGCGTTTGAACTACCAGAGTTGCAGCAAGAGCCCCGTAATACCTGTTCACACTCGGAGCGGACGCGCGTGTTTGATCGAAGTGCTGGATTTGCGGTGTTGAACCGCGAATTGGTAAGCGCTTCGGTACCGATCCTTTACGATCGCAACTGCGACGCTGACGTGACACTCGGCAAAGAAAGGTTGAACCGGCATTGCGACCCACGAACTGTTATGGGGAGGAGATCGAAATATAGGGGGCGCTCGTGATCATCGCCATCGACATTATCATCAAAATAAACATTGCGCTGTGGGGACAACAAGCCCGCCATTACGTTGAGTGTCGTGTATGTACTGCGTGATCGCCACGATTACTTCGCGCAATGGGCCGTTATTGTTCCGTGCCACAATGCAGGACGTACGCTTTCGAAGAAGGTGTCAGTTTTCACCATTATCCGCGCGACAAAAAGCTAACGGCACGCTGGGTGTCGAAGTTAAAAATGGGAAAGAAGTTGACGGCCCACGCCATGGTGTGCAGTCGGCATTTCTCGGCCGATGCTTTTAAAGTGAAAAGAGCCGGCGCAAAAGGTATGTGTTCGAAGACAAAGCTAGCAATGACTCCCGTCTTAAATCACGTTGCATTTTCTCATAGCTTGGAAGAACAGGTATCTGAAGCCATCATCCGTTCCGTCGGAGAACCTTCCAAAAGGCTCACACGATCGTGTGGTGAAGACCCGGAAGCCGCCTAAAGGTACGCTGTTGTCAAATGAAGGGCACGATTATTACCGCAACGTATGCAGTTGATATGTTCATATGCCAGTGGTCGTCCTTACATTTTCGTGATTATTGAAGCGTGACTAAGTGAGTCGTCCTTCGATATTTTGATCACTGTGCCCGAAGGCAGCCCCGTACGTCAGACGTAGCCTACGGCGGCCGTGTACGTCGAATGTCACATAAAATGATCGAAGCCATGATCGTAGTGTCTAGACTACCGTCCGACGGCACCCTTGCAGAGCATTCAAATGCCGTGCGACGGTACTCCACTCACCCCACTCGTATAAATACGAGTTCTCAAAAACTTGATTCTTCGTAGCGGAGAGTGGCGTAGTGGTAGGATATCCGTCTCCTGAGCAAGCGGTCCTGGGTTCGATCCCCGGTGCGGGCGTACTTTGTTCTTTTTTTTTTTAACATTTTATTTTGCCGACGCATTTGGCGATATTTACATTATATTTTTTTATGATTAATACAGGAAAAAAAAACGAATGTTGTCGCCGAAATTTCGCTGAACGAAATGGTATGGGACTTGGTTTCCAGAGGTGCATGGGGTGGGAAAGTCTGATGATTCAACTTTAAATAACTGTGTGCCTCTAAGAAATGTGACCTATTACTAAGGACATACACCTAGACAGTGTGCTTCCAACACCTTGAAATCTCTGTGATGGGGCACTCTCTTTCACACTTAGCAGATACTATATGTTTATGGTTGCTGTGATAACAAACTTATGCTTAATGAGCATGGCTAATGCTCTAGTCATTATGGGCAGTGGTCAAGAAAAGGCTAAGTGACAACTTATTTCAGGTGACAGAGGGAACCCATCCTTCGATGAGTACAGCCCCAGCACTCTCAGCCAGGTTGACCATGAACGCTGCAACGGAGCACGCCTGAGGGCCGAGCACGTCAATGTTCAAGAAGACTGTGAGTACGGTCGAGAGAAGTGTGCACATAAACAAACTAAATAACTTATTAAAAGCATGTGTAGTTTCTTGTGACATAGCGTGCCACATCAAAACTAGTTGTTTCCTCCTATTGCAGTGCTTAGTTGGTGCAACAATAACAAATAATTAACCACTGTAATAACATTTCTGTTAAAAAAGCTTGTAAAATATTGTAATCGCTTACACAAGCTTAACCACTGAAATGCGAAAAGTCATAGAATACCAGTTTGTAAAGGTAACGGCAGGTAGCTCCACCGTATCATGATGTCGCAGAAATGCCTGGGCCTGCATCTGTTGAGGTTTAACATCACGAAAGTCAATTTGAACAATGGCTAGGCTGCTGAAAGGCAACATGATTTATTAAAATTCACACGGGGCGTGGTAGAGGGTACAAAAAGGATAGGACATTTATTTCCACAGTTATGTGGATATTTAGCATTCCTCATTCTATGGAGTCACGTGTACCAGTGGCATCTAGCTAGTCATAGTACCAAGGAAATGCTGGTATTTATGGTGATTATTTATGGTTTAACTTAATTGCTATCGTTTAGGTGAACAATATGGTGCAGTGGCACTTTACAATAGCAGAATCAATTTTAAACTGGTTTTGCAATTCAAATTAATCGTAGGATTGTTTTGTGGGCCATTTGCATTTCTCAGCACTTTTATTGCATTACATGGTAGGCTCATTGATTTAACCAGCACGTTATACACCAGTTACACTTGGTTACACTCAGCACATTCGATTAACAAGAGCAGCCCATCTTAAAACACGTTGAGGAAATACATTGACCTGCACTTCTCTGCACAGCACTACACTTCTCTGCACTGCTGGAGGCTGGTAGACATAAACTGAACGAGCTTAGTGCTGCTTCAGTCTCGATAGTTGCAGAAGGTCAAGGTAATGCAGGACTGGTTCAGCCCTTTTTAATTTATTTGGGTGTTCCATCGTCAGCAAATGTTTTATTGCACTGGCCATTCAACAAAAAGCATTGACAACAATGTAATTACAATGTGATCCTTAAACATTGTCGAAACAAAAGAACTAACAACAAATATCGGATGACATGCATGTTGCAGCTCAGTTCGAGACCGTTCTGTGCGTTGTCCTATTTTTGTTCCTACGTCTTGTGTTTCCACGGTGTTGAAGAGCTAGTCTTAGCCTTTCCTGTTATTTTATGTGAAGCTCGTTAAAACCGTATTCACTCATTTCAGTGAGTGAGCACTGTAATTAAATCATTACTACAACTGCTGTATGGAGAGTGTTCGAGATAATTCCTTCATTCATGTGGATAACCATTCGCACGCATATGAAACACATTCAACGTATTGCTCATTTACTCGCAACACATTCAGGTGACGATGGTGTGTCCTCCTGTGGAGCTGACAGCGAGGCAACAGTGACCTGTGGGGATGACAGCGAAGCAACTCTGACCTGTGATGATGAGACTGAAGCGACAATGTCCAGTGAAGAGTGGAGCGAAGCAGCGGAGTCGTGCGTGGAGCTCAGTGACAGTGACTACGATGCAGAGTGTAGGTTTTGAATTTACACTGATATCATGTAGTTGTTTCATCCTTCAAGTTTATTTTGATATCTGACTGCCTTAAAAGATATAACTTGTTTCATTTGTTTGTACTTTAGAAGCAAGTTTAAGTTCAGCGATAATGTTTGTCACTTTGTGCCTTTTTATTAAGTACACTCAGACAAAATTATTGTTCATGCCGGCAAAAAAACTTTCTTTTACGCTTGCCATTGTGCAAAATTCAGTCTAAAATCGTTAAAATAAATCTGGTTACGACAGTCATTTGGTCTGGTTACGACAGACATTTGAAATTCGGTAAGTTTTACTATCTGTGCCATTGATTCACTTTCGTATCTCCATGCTACATATACTTTTACGACAGACTGCAATTCTTGGTCACTTATCAAGGTCTCTTATAAATAGTTTAGACTGCACTTCTGTTAAAGCTTTGGCTTTGATGCAAGGATGGGTGACATAGCTTGTCTTTCGTCAGTAAAGATTCGACTATGCTTTTACCAGTAATTCCACTGGTATTCAAAATGCACCATTCTGAATCTCGTTGCATCTCACAACAGAGTGTGATATTGAACCAAGGTGTCCCAAAACCAGTGACTAAGAGTTATGTCATACTTTTTGCCACCTTCTGTCAGGCGAGGCTACAAAGCGTAGCTTTGGCTGCAACAAAACGGACACCTCGCTTCTGTGCCAACGACCTCTATCAATATAATTTATTTATTTGAATACGCAGACATATTTTTCTCGGCATTGTTTTCTTTTTTGTAGTTGAACTCGACCTCTAACGAGTAAAATTTCTTAGCCCATCAAGCAAACCGAAACGCACTGCAGCACCCGCTGCTTCTCCGAGCACACCGGTGTGATGCAGTGAAGCTTGACCCAGGAACACTGTTGATAAATGTGCTCTCCATTCCGTCCTATATCATCAGTTTTCCTGGTGTGTTTTGTGATCAAATGTGTACTTTCACAACCGTCACGAGTTGAGATGGCCAGGTTTGTGGTTTCCATGCTAACATCATATTTGCTCTCATTTTATTTAGGGACCGAGGAGTCGCTGCTTACCACAGGATCACCCTTCCAAGTAGATTCGTGCGTTCAAGTGGACACCCTATTGAAGCAGAAGCAAGGGCCCCGAATTTCGTTGTCGATGGTAAAGTCCGACAAAGAGCTTGTCGTTCTCTCTGGTGTGGGTTCACTACAGTTGATGAAAAACATTGTAACAGAGTTCGATAATGTGAGAAAGCAGATGACTTTGAAGGCTCGCCTTCTGTGTTCGGGTGACCTTGTTTTGATGGTTATGGTGAAGCTCTACCACAACGTCTCTATTAGCTTCTTGGCTTTTTTGTTTGGTGTTCACAGAACAACTGCATCCGAAAACCTGAAGACGGCAATCTGTATCCTGAGTCACGTGCTTGGTGCAGCCGTCTTCATTCCATCCGACGACTCAATCGAGGAAAACCTTACAGTGTATTTTAGAAAATTTCCTCACACTAAGATCATCCTTGACTGTACAGAGATAGCCATACAGAGGCCAGCTGACCTGACATCTCGAATAATCACTTACAGCCACTACAAAAAGACGTACACGGCAAAAGTGCTGATTGGGTGTGCCCCAACTGGCATGATAACCTTTGTAAGCAACGCTTATGGAGGAAGAACTTCCGACTGCTTCATCACAAAGGAATCGAAAGTTCTCGAGAGGTGCTCACCACTTGAACAAGTCATGGTGGACAAAGGGTTTTTAATTGACAAGCTGTGCGATGATGCCAGAGTAGAACTCGTTCGACCACCTTTCCTGAGGAACAAACAACAAATGTCGTGCAGAGATGCAGTGCTGAATCCAGACATAGCCCGCGCGAGAGTGCACGTCGAACGTGCTATTCAACGCTTTAAAGTGTTCAGAATACTCCAGCAGCGCTTTCCAACGCACCTGATGCCCCTCTTTGACGATGTTATGAAATTGGTGGCCGGAATTGTGAACCTTTCGCCTCCAATTTTCGCCGATGACAAGTTTTTGTAATGATAAAGAAATAATGGGACGTAAACACTAAATAGCACCCTTGTTTGTCATAAATAAATGAAGGGATAACACTAACCAAATCCGTAAATAAGGAAGCCCTTTGTTTCGGAACCAACTCGGTTCCTTCGTCAGTGGTAGACTGCGGCTATGGCCGTCGAGGAGCATTATTTTTTTGTTTTCTTGAACCACCGTACAAGAAGAAAACAAAAAATGCTGCTCCTCGACGACCACAGCCGCAGTCTACCCCTGACGAAGGAACCGAGTTCGTTCCGAAACGTAGGGTTTTCCTATTTACGGATTTGGCTAGTGTTATCTCTTTATTTATTGTAGCACCCCAACCAGAGACTTCTCTCAAATGTTCACTTTCAATGTCATGCCATGTCTAGCCAATGAAGGGACATACTAAAGACTCCAAGTACCATTGTTTCTCATGTTGTCATGTACCTATCTGTTTTATTAAACTACCTGTTACACTTGCAAAAATGACCATGTGTGAGGTGTTCTTGTTTAATGCTTCGAAAGTGAACACAAAAACACGGTCTCTATCATAACACTCCTTTCAGAGCACGGAACAAGTACTCCAAGTAAATGAAGCGGACCGCCTCGACACATTCATCGAAATATTTTTGGTCGAACTTAATGTTTACCAGCTTCCAGATCGTATCTGACTCATAGACGAAGTAGTCACAGCTGTCGGTACCTGTGACTCCCATACCGATCTGTGTCTGGGTGTAGTTGCATGATATCGGGTCCTTTCCATTTTTACGAAAAGAGTTGCTCACTACATTTGGGCATTTCACCTCTAATAGATTTCTTCTGCCTGGGCAGCACTGGCATTTATACGTGACTATGCCGTCAGGGGAACATCCTAGGAAGGGCATCTCCTCCCATACCATGAAACCCATGTTGTCAATCCTGGCGCAGTGACCATCCTTAGTTAGTACATTAAGGTACTTCAACTTGGCTGTCCCTTCGTTCTCCTGACCCCTCTTCATGGAGGCAGATTGAAAAGTGTTCAACCTCAGCACTTGATCGAGCAGACCGCCGACATTGTGTGGTCTAGGATGTATCGCCGGTTTTTTACAGACGCCGCCCATGTGCGGAATGAGTGGCAGATTGATGCCGTGGCCATGCCCTTCCTGTACAGCATCCACTCGGGCTCTGCAGCTTGTGCTTTTGTTCTGCGCTCAATTTCTGCAATGACGTCCTTGGTTAGTACACGCTTCAGCACTGTCAGGACGTTCTGGAGCTCTTCTTCTGGCATTCGCCGCAGTACTTCCAGCAGGTTAGGTGGACGAGATGCCACCACAGAAGAGCATGATGCTCCACTCGCCTGTCCTGAAATGCAGTATACACTTTTATTTGTGCCAAACCATTTATTCAAGGACATTATCTAGTTGTTGGCAGATTCTTTTCAACAATCTGGATGTCCTAGTTCTATCTGCCTGAATGGTTTCCAGGAATATGGGTAAAACATTTTGGGAAAGTGCACTAAATGCATGACCCTATGCAGACCAACACATGTTGCGCTCACATTATGAGATGTCAACAGGCTTTACATCAGGTGTGTACCCAGGTTTAATTTTATGTGGAAAAGCTTACTGTATGTAGACCTCCTCTGTAATGATGCAGCATCGTTTGGCACTGCACCATGGTTATGTCATGCTATTGCAAAACTCCACGAGGTTGAAGGAATAAAGGTTGCCCTCATGAATTTGACAAGTTAACCAAATCTTACCTGCGTGTGGCCGTTTCCGCTCGTGGATTGCAATTGGGCACACATATGGGAGGTCTTTCTTCAGTCGCCCAAGAATGCCAGGCTCCAAAGGGGGCAGTGCAGGGCGTTGAAACTGAAATTATTTAAATTCAGATCTGCAGGTCACGACACTACAAGACAAAAAGGTTGTTCACGTACACAAACTGCAAGAGGCTCTTATGTTCCACAACTATGCCCCAACCACAAGACTTGAGGCAGTGATAACAGTAACCGGAACCGATAACATTTTTGGAACAAAAGAGCGTAATGTATCCTTTTTGCAACTAATCCATGGGACATTAAAAGTTGGTCACTATTTGCATTAAAATACTGACTAGTGATCTGTATTTGCCATTCAGCCCACATTATTTTACCGTGATATGAGAAGGCGAAATTCGACATGCTCCTGGATGTTGACAAGTAAATTAATGCTCGATTGAGTCAGACACTGCAGCTTATGACAACGACCACTCAATACTTTCTCGACAAGTGGTCCGTGGATCAACAAAACTAACGATGAAAATGCCACAGATGGCATACTTGGAAACTGGGCTTTGCGCCGAGATGACGGAGGAAGATTGGTGAGTCTTTTTGTTCACAATGTCATGACTGCTGGAACTTACCTTTGGACAGAAAGGAACCTTTTTCAGCGTCGTTGGGGCATACTTGACTTTCACAACCTCTTTGGCATGCTGACCCCACGCCTGTGGTAAATCAGTGCTTGAGAGCTGTGGTAGTTCACGCATCCGGTTTGCCTTAAGCAGCGCAGCTACACAATGCTTGCACCGGCTTGAGTTCCTGGGAGCAACACCAAAGTAAACAGTCAATTGTTCAATCCCAGGTTTAAATTTCAGTAACAGGCACACTGTATGACATCCCAAAAGCCACCCATCATCAATAAGACACCACTGAAATGTGCTGAACCTGAATTAGAGAGGACCCCCCCCCCCTCAAGCAAACTGAAAACAAAAGAGTTCTTCTAATCTAGTTTAAGCAAATAATCAGTAACAAATGACCACTTACCCTGCCACGCATGAACAGGAAATGCTTAATATTTCTCCGTGATTAAGATCCAAATTCACGGTGTGTGGCTCGCCGTGGAGCGCTGACGATTGCAGCACGTAGCCTACGACGCGAAGGACACCCAAAGCTGGCCCGGGCGCGACGCTGCATTCTGTTACGTGCTCGCAATTTAGAACATCTTCGCCTTCAATAAGACACCTCTTACTGTCTCCCACATACTCCAGATTCGTTGCAAGGGAGATGGGTACTGAAAAGCAATAAATAATGCATACGTTACTACGAGCATCTAATAGGACGTCAAAACAACGGGGCTTGTACATAGTAGGTGCAACACTGCCAGCGATGGTTTCCTCCCTTCTCGCTGGGACGCTTGGCCCACATTTGATGCGATAGACCGTTTGTGTGTTTCGCAAGCACCAAGAAGCATGCTCCGAGTTTAGCTACTCTTCACTGGCGCTACACACTCCCCTTGTATGTAAGAGAGATTCGAAGTAAACAGTCCAAATAAAGTGACGACGGACAGGCGTGCGACCCGCCCCGCGCTGCCCGTGTACGTGCAAATCTACCAAGCTCTTTGGTGCTTCGGCAGTTCTGCAGAATGTCTTTTACATCATGCAATAAGTGCAAGCGAAGCCAAAGTTTGAAGCGCGAACACCTAGCGATGAACGACGACGCGCAGTGCACGGGCGGGCACGCCGGCAGTCGCAATCGAAGCTCCGAGCTAGCCCCGCGGGCTCTTCTTTAAGCTACAACACACGCATTTATGATAAGACAGAGAATAATATGTACGTTCAAGTAAAAAGATACCGAGGACATACCTTTCACGAGGCGAATGTCGCCTTCGTCCATGGCTGTAATCCTTTGAAAATGGCTGCGGCGGGTTTTTGTTGTACCCATCGCTTCAGTTCCCGACTTGGCCGCTAACGGCGTGACGGTCAGCCCTCCTCCCCAATAGCGATCGACAGTGAGGTGCAGTCGTGTCAGAATAAAAATGGCATACTAATAACAAAGCGTACATACCGTGTTGCGAAGTTAATCCATACGGCGTTTATTTGAGCTCTATATCACACAAAACAAGGCGATACAATCGATGAGAGTCCCTTTTCGACGACAGCGTTCGTCACCGCTGCCTCGGAAAACAAGGAGATGACAAGAGGAAGAGATTCACCTCTTAATCTAAAATTGAGGTCAGCGATCAAAGTATAATACGGGAAGGGTTCACAAGGGTCGCGCGGGCATATTCCATTCAGCACGCCAGCCGGTCGTGGGCAGACGGTCTTGGCCAAGGACCGTCGGAGCACCGCTGCGCCGAGTCGGAGTTCCTGCTAGGCCTATCTGCCGAGCTCGCTTGGTCGGGGTTGGTGGAATCGTGGCCGTTGTAGCTTTTCCCGGGTGTTTGTGGATCCAGCGTTCTTGTTCGTCGCGGTTTGTTTCAAGTACTTTTTTACTTTTTTTCTTGCTGCTTGTAGTCGGAACGCGTGAGAAGAGCATGTACAAAAATAAACGTCCGTTGGTCGTCGCGACCAAGTAACGTGAGCGACGCTGTCGGCCATGCTGATTTGGTCGTAAGAAGCGCGTAAGACAGCTTCGGAGCTGTCGTAGGATTCCGTCGTAACCTGCGCAAAACTTATGATAATTTCGTTTCATGAATACGAATTTGTTCTTACGTTTTGTCTTACGCACATTTTTGGCGTAAGATCGTTTCGTGAATCTGGCCTCTGGTTCGCCGGAGGGGCAGGAGCCGACGTGCTGGGCTATTGGAGGTAGGGAATGGAGGGATGGGTTGGAAGCCGCCTGTTTTACCTCGTTGGCGTGCTCCCTCAGGCGGTCGTTTAGACAACGGCCTGTCTGACCGATGTATTGCGAGCCGCACTTGAGCGGGATCGAGTAGACGCTGGCCTGTCTACAGCGAACGAACTTGGTAGCGTGTTTTTGGGGCACGGCTTTGGGGCAGTTGGTTTGTTAACCTTTCTGCAGAGCGAGGAGAGCCTGAGGCGACATGAAAAGGCGACATGAAATATCGATTTTTTTCGACAGAAATCTGAGGAATCATTTTTTAAGTCTGAAATTTGTTTCTTACTTTTATTTGTCCACAGCATCCAGATCTTTTGCGGAAACATTATTTCAAGAAATATGTAAAACTTTAATAAGAAAATACTCGGCAGTGAAGTTTCGAGAAATAGGAAATGAGAATCAGGATAGAGCACATCTTAGAGGGGTGCATATCCGGCCTCCATTTTATTTCCTCTTGCATAACGAGTTATCACGTTCCGCCTTCAACTCCCGTTTATTTTGTTTAAAACTTCAAAAACTTGGAGGTAGCTTTGAATAACAAGCGCCAGAAGAAGGTTTCACGTCCTATAGCCATCAATCTTAAAAACAGCTATTCCTGCCCGTAAAGCTTCTATCAAGCTCAGATGTGGTACTTTGCATATCTATTTATACAGTAAAACGCCTTTTGAAGTGACATTAGATTGAGCCGCGAGTCCTCTGGCCTTTTGTGTAGAGTTTGAAAGAGCGTGCAAAACTTGTCCTTGTAGGCTTTCTTATTTTTGTGCAAGTTTGATGGTGCAGTTTGCTTCTGGAGTGGCTTAGAGTTTAGTATCGTGCTGTTTGCAGAACTGTCATAAAATTTCATGATATTTGTTAACATCCCCAGAACATTGGACCGAATACTGCACACCAACGATTGATCTCAGTAAGGGTCAGTTTTCTGCGTTGCAAACATTGCTATAACATTTTTCTTTTATCGTTTTTTTATTTATACGATGATATTAGCTTTCAATATAGTTTACCTTAGCTAGCACATCTGCTTTGCTATAGCCAGAAGCTTTCGCAACGAGCAGGTCGTCTGCTTCTCGCACAGGAGTTGCGAGGTCGTCAGAACGACGACGTCCGAGCTCTGATTGACTATGATTGAAAGGATAGTGGGTAGACCTCAAGCTAGAAGCCTTGAGATCTACCCACTATTTTTTTCAATCAGCCAATAAGAGCTCGGCGTTCAGACATCATCGCAAACCATGTGCAAGCGGCACACAAACTTGCGCTCCGCGTAGCACGCCTCCTGACAGAAATGTTGCTACACACCAACTCGACTCCCTGACGTCATGCTACTGCGGTGGCGCTGCTGTCGGCACAGCGCATGCGCAGACACTTCACTTCCCGCGAATCTGGTTTCTGCGCACTCGCAGTCTTGCGGGCTTGTTTCCAAACAGTGTAGTCCCGGGCATCTGATTATTTCACAGCAGCCAATGAGATTGCGGCATTCGCCGATAAGAACACAGAAGAACCAATCACGAAGCGAGAAGCGTAGGCCGCGTTCAGCGTTTCCTAAACTATCAGTGACTATGCGGAGAGCAAGATGTCCGATTCTTGCTCAGGAGTTTCGGCAACGTCAGAACGACGCCGAGCTCTGATTGGCTTTGATTGAAAGCATAGTGCGGTAGACCTAAATGCTAGATGCCTTGAGGTCTACCCACTATTTTTTTCAATCAGCCAGTAAGAGTTCAGCGTCCTGACATCATCGCAATCCGTGTGCAGGCAAACTAGAGCTCCTCATAGACATGTACTCAATTTTCCGTGCCACCAGCAACATGCAAATGTTTCACGACTTCAAAAATAGTCCTTAAAGCTACCAATCAAATAATAAAAGGTACCTATACCAGTTGGCGGTCCCATACCGCTTGCGACGCCTTAAGGTACCCTTTAAGGCGTAGCCAGCGGTATGGGACTCGCCAACTCGCGTCCACCGATATCCGCCGTCTATCCGAAGAGACCGCCAACTGCGACAACCGATATCCGCGTCTATCCGAAGAACCTGACGTTTCCCGAAACTCGAATACATGGGATGTCTTTCCCTTGAGATTACTATATATAGTGTGTCCCAAGTCACCAGGCTCGATCTAGAATGGACCGTGACTGCACGCAAATATCTAAATTTTTCGTCGAAAGTGTATTTCACAGGTCGTTTTTTTTTTCTTGTAAAATTACAAAGCGTGGCTCTCGTTCTGTAAAAAAATAGGACCAAGAAACTTGCCCAGGGTCAACGGCGGGCTGCGACGCAGACGACAATGTCGACTGACGGGGTGTCGTTTGACTCTCGTATTGATAGATGGCGCTACCTCCTTATCGAGACTGCTCGCAGCCGCCGTGGTTTATTAAAATGAACATTATCTTTTTTTTTAAAGTAGCTTTTTGTTTAAACGTTAATGCGGACAATAAAAGCAAAACTTAAAGTTAAACGAAAACGCGTTTGCGACGGCGCTTTTGCTGCCAACGAATTTCGTCGGAGTGTCGTCTGCTTTCTTTCACCGGTCGGCTACACCTTCGGACGCTGCTCCTCGACGCCAGTCTATCAATACGCGCGCCAAACGCGCCCTAGCCTGTAATACACGTAGAAGACGAGGAGAAAGTGTAAATATACCCTAGACCGTTAGATCGGATCCAGCGCCTGCCAAGCGCCTCGCTCTCATGTTGGCAAGACGCGCGCTTCAGTGAGCTCGGCTGCGCTGTCTGACCTGTTGAAACGAAGTATAGAGTTGTCGCAGCCTGAGGTCCATTCTCTGCTGTATGTTGACTCGAGTGACTGTTTCCCGGGTGCGCTGTTCCCCCTGTACACCTGTTCACCAATCTATACTCTCGTCTGTACCAGCCGTAGACGAAGCATGCTGCAAGCTCCGGGCTTCCAGCGTCCCTGCCAAGAATGCGCGCTTTCGTGTTAGTGGCACTGTTCAGGGCTACACGCTCGTGCTTGTAGCATCGGCTGCGTCTGGCCAAGCTGAAACGAAGCATAGAAACATCAAGCTCTTTTTTGTTTAGCTTCTGAAGGTTGTACCGGGAAAAAGTTGTTACTTTAACTGTACTGCAATTTACGGTAATTATTTTCTTTCGAATTGTTTTCCGTGATTGGACTAATTGATCAATAAATCCGTCATGCTTAGAAATACATCTGGTTATCAAAATCACTATTGTATAGCTAAGCGATTTAAATGAAATTTATCTGATGGAGGTAAATAAAACGGATTTGCGTGACTTTCTAAACAAATGCATAATTTTTTTTCTACCCGGGTTAAAAACCACCCACAATCAGCGAGGTTTTCCGACAAACTGGAATAGCAAGTAGGCATAAAAAGAGTTCTTCAGGCATCGCCAACATTCAAGAACATTCGTCCCCTTCACATTCTCCTAAAGTTTCTCAGCAGAACTCTGTAAAACATTGATTTTAGACTAACGCCTGCATAAATTGGGATATTTCTTGGAAGACATATAGCCGGCAAATGTAAAATATTCAATATTACTAATAGAAACTCGGGAATAAAGAATGTTTCTTCCCAGGCCAAATATATTTGTTTACATCGTGTCCTAGAACTCAATTAGAAAAAAAGAGATAACCTCACGTTTTTGTTCTAGAGATTGAAGAAACGTAATATTACCGAAAACTTCAAGGGTGTGGGAGTTACATTACACAACAAAATCAAAATTTTGCTATTTCCGTAAATACATTTCATTCCTCAGGAAATATTCGTATTGAACGCTGTATTATTCCCTGTAAAGTTGTCATTCTTTGTGTACACCGACGCATTGATGCAAAGCAACCTTTAGGACAAAGGACAAACACAAATCTCCAAACACAGCTAGTTGACTGGTGCGCGACCGAAAAAATCCGCCTGGTCCGGTTATCGAACCCGGGACCTCTCCATTTTACAGTGAAGCGCTCTACCAACTGAGCTAACCAGGGGTTAGACGTCAGTAGAGCGAACAGGTTTCATCAGCTGCTACCAGTGTAACAACAACAAGTGTGAAAGGCTTGCATTTTAAAGTGCAAGCCTTAGAATGCAATTAAATGCAAAGGTGCAAGCGAGCTGGACAAGAATGATGAAATAATCGCTGGAAAAGGGGAACAAGAGGGACAAAGGACAAACACAAATCTCCAAAGACAGCTAGGTGACTGGTGCGCGACCGAAAAAATCCGCCTGGTCCGGGTATCGAACCCGGGACCTCTCCTTCTCCAGGGATTATTTTATCATTCTGTGTCCATGTCTCTGTTTGCACCTTTACAAATATTTGAATTATAATCAAGGATCAGTGGTTTCATGCGTTTGTAACACCATTTCTGAATAGACCTTGGATGGGACGTCCCTATTCGGCAGAAACGAAATGTATTTCAATGTTGACCATGCTATCAAGAATGATCGTCGAAATATCACCCAACAAGTCTGTAACACAAGATTCGCAAATGAATCGTATGAGCGCCAAATATGTACCTTGTATATTCACAGAAGATTGTAAGGAATCGGAAAGGGGTTAACGCACTTTGTGGGACAGCTGCCTTGCTGCCTGCCTAACCCTGAGGAACAGCATGGGGTCAGGATTTACTCGGTCCGCCTCCCTTCACTCCGTTCCCTTCCGCTCCGCTTGAAGAAATTAGATTATAATCTCAGGCTCCAACTTACTCCAAGCTTCGTCGGAACCACCAAGGGATCGGCAGGTCACCGCTTGCCACTCTCAGCGTTGACAGCCGCACCGACCCGTCAGGCCTTGGTAATCGCTGCAGCGTTGACTTTCAGACGGTATTCGGAAAATGGCGCCGACTGTTCCTCGCTTCAGACTCTATCTTCGCGTGTACATCCGTTCAGCAGGCGCTTTGTTGTCATAGTTATGGTGACTATAGCACACGAACTTTATGGTACGGAAGGAAACCGCAGTGTGGCGAGATGAGGTGCGTGCCTCAGCTTTTCCTCCTTGCTTTTGAATGGAAGGAACGGGAACAAAAAAGAGTTTAAAATAAGAACTTAACGGGGCCCTGCAATCATATTTAAGCGTCTGTATTTTTTGCTGCTCCCACATCTCTTGGGGTTAAGGCAAGCCAGCGGGCACGGAGAGGGTAACTAACTATCAGTGGGTCATATTTTAACCGGACGACGCGGAAACCTCCTCTACCTACGGGGGCGACCCGCAGTGCCGAAAGCGCGATACGTGAAGTCTTTGGTCCTGGCCTTACTACTGGTCAGAGCAGCTAAAAGCTTCTTTTTAGTCGATATACAAAATATAAATGGCGCGAACCGTATCAATTCTTTTATGAAAGTAGTTTTTGTTCAGTATTTTAGATCTGAAAAGAAACAAATGCAGTTTATAAAGTACGGAAACAAGAAATGACCCGTCGACATACCCGCCACCAAGCGGTGGAAAAGGCGGCGCATACTAGAAAGGGGTAGTGGGATCAGGCACCGACGAGCGACGAGCGTAGAAAGGTCTCTGATGTACGCGGCAGCGCTGCGGTCGTATACGAGCTCGAGGATTTGACCGGTTCCGAGCGTTCCGAAGGCCTTCGGCGAGCAGGTTTGGCTTGCAGTTTGGCCGTTTGGCGGTATGGCAGCGCGAAGTGGCTCCCGTTCTGAACTGATCTTCACCCCGTGTTTGCTGTCGTTTGTGGCCAATGAAGTGTCATGCCAAATTAGTATTTAATCGCGCAGCAAACGCAATGCGAGCCGCCCTAGCCGCCCGCTTCATACAGCCTCTCCAGCACATTCTTTAGTGGCGCCCTCTCGAGCCGTCGTCACGGAGTGCGGCAGCCGTGAGCGCTCGCTGAGCTCACTACCCCTCCTCTAGTTCACGGCCACTCAAGCGACCAAGGACGTCATGAAGGAGGTTATTTTTCGCTTGATTTTGTAGTTTTAATTTGCCTATAACTTTAAGAATAAAGCGAAATTCGAGAAAAAAAAGTTTTATTAAGTTGCTACGTTCAGTGCGCTCAGGTTCGGTGCAAATTAAAAACCAGTAAAAAGGTCCTTGCAGGGCCCTTTAACGCAGATGGCTGATTTTCTCCAGCGCATAATATTTTGACGAACCTTCCACGAATAGCATGTTTTATCTCAAAAATTGGACTGAAGGTTTTCCTTTTTTTATGGCAGCAAGTTTGACACTAGATGTGCCCTACATTAAGTGTAGGACACATTTAATGTAGGACACACCAGATGTGGCCTACATTTCATGTTAAACGGAGGAGACGATTAGTAACCTTAAAGTTATCGTGTGAGTGTTTTGGGGGTCTCGTTTACCACCATGTGGTCGACAACCGGCGCCTGGGGGCTTGTTTTGGTCGCTTCCGTAGAGGGACGGGGTCTTTCATGCCGGAGTGCCTCGCTCAGGACCCAGCTGGATGGCCATGTCGACTGCGGTGGTAGACATCTGTGAACTCCGCTCCCGGAGAGTGTCGGCACCCGAAGGCCTGCACGTGCGGCGGCAGAGCCGGATGGCGAGCTCCAGTGGCAGACCGCCCATGATTGGGAGAGAGGCTTCCGCCGGTGTGGCGCGCGGCAGCAGTGCGGACGTTGGGGAAGAAACAGGGGACACTTAGGACGGAAGATGGGAGGGGCTCTCGCGGGAAACTAGCCACGACGGCCGTTCGCGGTGGAGACGACCGCGACGTCGACTCGGGGTACGCCCCGGTGGCATGGTCCGGACTTAGACCCTGGATACGACCCTCGACGGCGACGTCCCCAGGATGCGGTGTGAACTAGCACCGCTGGGACGATCGGCATGCAGTATACAGTGACAGCGATCCCCTTCCAAACTTCCTCGATGACCTTTCGCAATCCAGAATCTCTCCTCCCGCCCCCCCCCCCCAGCCCCGCAGAATGTAAGTTGAATAAACCCTTTCTATGCGTTCCTGTCTCACATTCATCCGGAGACAGGGCACAACACCAGCACTAACTCTTTAGAGCGCAGCACTTAGGCGCCCGTTTCGGCTTGAGTGGCGTCGCCGTCGCCATCGGCTTCTCCATCGGCGTAACCGCGCGTTGCATTATGGGACGTTTCCCATAATGTCGTCACACGTGACGTCACGTTTGAAGTCACGAGGGTCACGAGTGACGGCACGAAGGTAATGAGGTAACGTCACGAAGGTCACGAAAAAGATCACGACCTTCACAGTGACCTTCCCGAGGCCTTCACGTGTGACCTTCGTAACGCCACGAAGGTCGCGATCTTCACAGTGGCCTTTATGAGGGAGGAGGGAGGGAGGAGCAGGAAGGAGGAGGGAAGGGGGAGGAGGAGGAGGCAGGAGGAGGATAGGAGGAGGATGAAGAGAGGAAGGAGTAGGAGGGGAGGAGGGTGGTGGAGGAGGAGGAGAGAAGGAGAGGGAAGAGAGGAGGAGGAGGGAAGGAGGAGAGAGGGAACGGAGGAGGAGGAAAGGATACCCTCCTCTTCGTATCCTCTCATCCTCCTCCTCAAGAGCTGCGATCTAATTCGGCATTACAGAGAATTGTAAACGACTTTCAGTTGTTTCTGTTTTTATTTTTTGAAGCAATTAATGTAGCAAAACTAAGCGATTGAGGCATCACAAAGCATTCCTTTCGCTTTGTACGTCATTAACACGGTACCATTGTTGACAATTATTCCTAACGCAACCAGAGAATAGAAACCGAAACTTTGGAGGCGTACTTTAATATTTGCATCATTCTGTCAACAGTAAGTAAAATACCAAATCCACAACAAAGCGTCTTTCGTGCCTTTCTTTTTTTTTGGCGAAGAAAGGGGGGGGCAGGTGACGCAACAGGTCGTTTAATGTATTATACAACTTTCTAGAACTAGGCTATTTTGTGTTGTCGTGTATGTTAGCTAGTTTCGAACGAAAACTGAATTTTCACCCATACAATCTAAAGAGTTAAGTATTTCAAGCTAATTCAACGCTTAATTTTTCTGGACGTAATGCACCTCCGTAAATTGACTACTTGGCAGTAGCAAATACGACATCAACTTTTTTTGTTGCAGTTCATACTTTTCACACGAAGATTTTGGCCGGCACTTCGCGAATCACATCGAAGATCGAATAGGGCATGAAGTGTTCAAATGCTTTTTCCCGACAAAACTGTTGTTGTTCCAGGAGCCGGTTATCACATGGTCATAGTGAAGAACGCGGTCTGCAACGTGCGCACCCTGCTCGAAGTGGTGGCGGCGTTCGCGCCCTCCGCTGAGATGAAAAGCAACATGAGCACCGAACTTTCTGGCCGCATCTCCCGCTTCGACCAGTCTTTCTTCAAGCAACTGTTCAGCCACCTGGAAGACAACAAGAAGATGCTCGGAGTCTCCAGCTTTGGCGTCTCTGTCACCACGCTGGAAGAGGTGTTTCTAAGGTAGACTTTTTAATTTATTTTTATCCTTATTAACTTGGTGGCAGGCCGAAAGCGAATAAGGTCTTGCGAAAGCTCTTTACTGGGATATATTACTAAAAACTATTCATCACTATTTTTACGAAATGCACATACTGACTAGCAATTGTTAATAGAACGAGCATGTTCTTTGCCGTCTTGTCCACTGTTGCAGTTTGTGTCGCGCCCTGTGTCCGTTTTTCTTGTTAATGTATGACTTATACCGTGTGAACCAAGTCCGACTCGTCGTTATATAAAAGCATGTAATTAATGTATGCCACACTCTTCGTTAAACACAGGCAGTACATGAGAGCGTAGGATTTCACCCGGGGTTAATCTCTGCAGAGTTCCGGCAGAATATAAAAAGTAGTTAGGTCTACTGTAATAAACCGGTCATGTTACAAACTAACATGAAATATGACGCGCTGTTTAGAATTAGAATATATAAAACAAAACAATATATATATGTATATATTTATATTGTGACGTCACGAAAGTCACAAGTGACGTCACGATGTTGGAGGGAGGGAAAAGGAGGAGGAGGGGACGAGGAGCTCTTAGGCGCCCATTCTTGTCATGAGCGGCGTCGCCGTCGGCGTAACCGTGCGTTACATTATGGGACATTTCCCATAATGATGTCACACGTGACATCACGTGTGACGTCACGAGGGTCACGAGTAACGTCACGAAGGTCACTCATGAAGGTCACGAACTTCATAGTGATTTTCACGAGGCCTTCACTAGTGACCTTCGTGTCACGAAGCTCACTCGTGAAGGTCACGACGAAGATCACGACCTTCACAGTAACCTTCGGAGGCCTTCACGAGGGAGGAGGGAGAGAAAAGAGGAGGTGAGGAGGAGGAGGGGTAGGAGTAGGGGAGGGGGAGGACAAGAGGAGGAGGAAGGAGGGTGGAGGAGGAGGGGAGGAGAGGAGGAGTGAGTACGAAGGAGGAGAGGATACCCTCCTTACGTACCCTCCCCTTTTCTCGAGCTGCGCTCTAATTCTGCATTAGAGAGAATTGTAAACGTCTAATTTTTCTTGAAGTTTTCACTCAGTTCTTTAAGCATATAGAATTACGTGGTGTTCATTTGCTAAGTCGCGTGCGAAGTACTGTCTTCAGCTAGTGGCAGGTAACATCATTATTCAGCACGATCGACTCATTAAAGCCTGATATCCGGAAGATCTAGTGTATTCCAGATATCTTTCAATCGATCGGATATTGGGTTCATTGAGTGAAAGTGCATTTTTGAAGCACTCATTAGTAGTTTTTTTTTCGTTTTTTTATTCATTTATACCAAAGGCCAGCGCTGAATGAAACCACCTGTTCATCTTGGGTGCCACAGTCACCAAAGCATGAGTTTTCAAAGCTGTCAATAAAGGCTATTTTATCTCCAGTAACCTGAATATATTGTTTCGTTATATTTTTTACCAATTTCATGTATTTGTTTTAAGACATCCTCCCTCTTTTGTGATGCCCACTGGGCCTTGAAGTTATTTAAACAAATAAAAAAATGTAACCTTGAGGAAGAAGACCCATTTGACCTGCATTCAATATGTACGCTTTGAGCGTGCAAGGGTTAAGAAAACCCCGACGCAATTCATCATGAATGTAGTCTTTCCCCTTTCTTATGACAGATGAGACTGCCACTTTGTCTCTGCGGGAAGAATAATAATATTCATTGTGAGTGCTCCGTCGAGCTATCGATTCAGTATGTTTGCCGCCAAAAAAAAAAAAACGATATATGGAATCTTTTTTTGACAGCTGGAAACCAATACATCGGAATGATGACAGGAAGGTGTGTCTCAACGCTTGCCTCGAAGAGGGCTTACGGGAAGTTTTCAGTACATCCAGCGATTCAAACAGTCCTTTTCTTGTGCGTTTTTGTTATTGCGAAGCTCGTGAACATCTGTTTTGAGAAAACAAAGTTGTAGTGATACAAAAACGCAAGCATGATCGAAAAAGTTTCGACTCCCACGAGATCAAAAGTGCTCCAAGTAATGTTTCGCCGCAGTAACTTTTTTTTTATCCGGGGTTGAAATTGCTTCCTGGTGCCTGAGTTGTCCTAAAAATATATTTTTTATCTACTTTTTTGTGTTCGCGGTTGTGTGATTCATTTTGTTTTCTTTGTCTAATTTTACTTTTTCGAAGAGGCAGTGCGTCTACTTGTGAAGCACGTCAATAAAACGAGGTGGGAGAGGGGAGGGGGCGGTGTTATAGGCGGAAGCGATGTGTTTCGGCAAATGGTGAGCAACAGCTACTGTAATCTCGATAGAAAAAAATAACGAGAAATAGGGCGACAGTGAAACAACAAAAATAAAATCCGATGTTTTTGTTATATTGTCACGACTGAAAATTGATGAGGCGGTAAAAACTGAGGAAAACGGTTAAAGTGCAGTCGAGCTGGTGTAAGTTTCCGTTGTTCAAATCACAGTCTCGGGTTTCAATCAGCAGGAAGAAAACTAAACGTTTAATGGGGCGAACTTGTGCCCAAAACGAAATAGATAAAGGGATAGAGTCGCAAGCGTCGAAGTCGGCGTAACAGCAGGATCGAACGCTGGGGCGAGACTGACTCCGGCTCGCCACGCGGAGCCCCTCATGTACACACGTGGGCTTCTGGAACATTCGGTGTACTTATTTCGGCGAGTAGAACACTCGGAACTCCATCAGACGGTAATATTGTCAAACTTACGAAAATGCCAAGTTGAAAGAATAAATGAAAAAACATTCCGCTGACTGGAATCGAACGTAGACCTTCCGCGCGACAGTCAAGCGCTGTAACCATTCGGCTACGGACGCGATCACTCGGCGACGCGCATGGCATTACTCCCCCCCCCCTTTAAAAAAGCATCGTCTCGATGCAACTTGTCGGGAATAAATTAAAAAAATAATGGCAAACTTCAGGGGCTTACGAAACACAGTCCTATCGAGCGTAGTAGAAAAACGAAGTTCACAGTCCTATGATCGTGGTATGGCTTGGAGGCGCACGACATGAACGACTTCTGTTCGTGTAGTGCGGCGTCATGAAGTCCCTCTTCTGCCTGGTATCCCCTCGTAATTTAGCTCCCCGAGTCGACGGAGCACTTTGTAGGGTCCGAAATAGCGATTTAAGATTTTCTCGCTTAGACCGCGTCGTCGTATCGGGGTCCAGACCGACACACGGTCTCCTGGCTTTAAGCAAACGTCGATCCGACGGAGGTTGTACCGGGTAGCGTCGGAACGTTGTTGCTCTTGAATCCGGGCTCGGGCGAGCTGGCGGACTTCTTCTACTCGTTGTGCAACCACCTGGGCGTCGTCACTTCCGTCGCGAGTTGGCTCGTGAGGTAGCATAACGTCAAGCATCATGGTCACCTTGCGGCCATGTACCAGCTGGAATGGCGTAACACCAGTGGTCTCTTAAACAGCTGTGTTGTAGGCGGACGTGACATACGGCAGAACTTTGTCCCACGTCTTGTGTTCCACGTCGACGTACATCAACACCATGTCGGCGATGGCCTTGTTTAGACGTTCCGTCAGCCCATTAGACTGAGGATGGTACGCTGTGGTTCGCCGGTGGTTGGCGTGGCTGAAACAGAGGATCTCTTTCATCAGCTGTGCCATTAACAACGACCCGCGATCTCGAATCACAACTTCGAAAGCGCTGTGCCGGAGGACGATGCACTCGATGAAAACCTTGGCGACTTCCACAGCAGTCCCTGAAAGAAGGGCTTTTGTCATGGCGCATCATGTTAGATAATCTGTGGCTACGATTACCCAACAGTTTCCCACGGTCGACTGCGGAAAAGGACCAAGTATATCCATTCCTATCTGCTGGAAGGGTGCTGTTGGCAAAGGAATTGACTGCAAGAGTCCGGCCGGCCTCGACGGAGGTTTCTTGCGTCGCTGGCATTTATGGCATGATCGTGTGTAGAGGTGGACGGTTTTGGGGAGCTTGGGCCAATAATACTTTTCACGAATACGGGCCAGTGTTCGGCTGTAGCCAAGGTGTCCAAACATCGGGTCGTCGTGACATGCTTAAAATATCTCTTCTCGAAGGTCGGTCATCCCGACCGACCTTCGGTCGGGATGACCGAAGGTCGGTCGGTTGATCTGACCTCCGGTCAACCCGAAGGTTGACCGAAGGTTGACCGAAGTCGGTCACAACAACTCGCCGTGACCAGCAGCCACGGCGAGTTGTTGTCCCCGAAGTTCTCTTTGTAGAGTACACCTTGTTGAATGGTGAAGGTCGACAGGGCTCGGGAGTAAACACGTGGAATGGTACTCCCGCGCCCTTCCAGGTGCTCTATTAGTGCGGGAAGGTCAGGATTGGCTCATTGAAGTGCTGCAATGTCGCTGACATTTACAGCACCGAGATACCAATCGTCGTCGTCGTCGTCGCTGCAGGCGGGTACGGCTCGACGGGGGCCCTTGACAGACAGTCGGCGTCACTGTGCTTCCGGCTGAACTTGTACACCACGGTCATGTTAAACTCCTGTAGTCGTAGACCCCATTGAGCGAGGCGTCCTGAAGGGTCCTTGTGGTTCTCAAGCCGGCAGAGCGAGTGGTGGTCTGTGAATACGAGGAACGGGCTCCCGTACAAGTACGGGCGAAACTTCGTGATTGGCCAGACGACCGCAAGACATACTTTTTCAGTCGTGGAGTAATTTCTCTCCACCTTAGACAGTGTCCGACTTGCGTAGGCGATGACTCGCTCGGTTCTTCTTGCACTTGAACCAGTACCGCGCCAAGTCCGGCGTTACTTGCGTCTGTGTGAATCTCTGATTCCGCATCCTGATCGAAGTGTCCAAGAACTGGAGTCTGGAGTCTTCGCTTCAGCTCGTCGAATGCCTGCCGCTGCCCCTCAGCCCACTCAAACTTCTCGGTGTCCTTCGTGAGGTTTTTGAGTGGTGCGGAAATCCTTGCGAAATCGCGGACGAACCGTCAATAGTAGGCACAAAGGCCAAGGAATCTTCGCACGGCCTTCTTTTCTGTCGGCGCTGGAAAAGACGGGACGGCTTGAGTCTTCTCGGTGTCTGGATGGACGCCTTCGTTACTCACCAAGTGACCTAGGAACTGCAGTTCGTCATAGGCGAACCGACACTTTGACGGCTTGAGGGTGAGTCCGGTGGTCTGTATGGCTTGGAAAACAGCTTGGAGTCGTCGCAAGTGCTCTTCAAAGTCGCTTGAAAACACTACGACGTCGTCAAGGTAGACGAGACAGCTCTGCCACTTCAGTCCTGCCAGTACGGTGTCCACGACACGCTGGACTGTTGCTGGTGCCGTGCATAGTCCGAAGGGCATCCCCTTGAACTAGTACAGACCATCCGGAGTGACGAAGGCTGTCTTCTCTCGGTCCCGTTCGTCGACTTCGATCTGCCAGTAGCCGCTCTTCAAGTCCATTGATGAAAAATATCGAGAGTGTCGCAGCCGGTCTAGCGTGTCGTTGATGCGGGGGAGTGGATAGGCGTCTTTCTTCGTCACCGCGTTCAGCTGCCGGTAGTCCTCGCAGAACCTTCCTTCTTCTTAACCAGCATGACTGGAGAGGCCCACAGACTGCTTGAAAATTGGATTATGTCGTCGTTCAACATTTCTTGTACTTGCTCCTGAATTACCTCCCTTTCTTTACGGAGACTTTTTGCTGCGATCGATGTATGGCACGCGTCGTCCTTGGTAACGTTGCGGTACTTCGCAACGGTGGTTTGGCGTGCCTAAGACGATGTCGCAAAGCAGTCATAATATCTGGCGAGGAGGGTAATCAGCTGCTGTCGTTTGGGGCCTTGAATCTCAGGGTTAATGTCGAGCTGCGCTGGCGATGTACTGTTTTGTTCAGGTGGAGAGGACTCTTCAGTAATCACGGCGATTTCAGCGGAGTTCTGGAGTTCCTCAATGTGGCCCACGGCGGTACCTTCCGCAAGGTGTTGCGGCTCTTGTCGAACATTTGTAACGAGGACTACCAGGGTACGCCCGTCTTGAAGCTTCTTTACCCCTTTTGCGACGCCGATTCCTCTTCCTAGAAGGAACTGGACGCTCCTCTTAAACAGGGCTTCGACACAAGAAAATTCATCGGTCCCGACGGGTACCAAAACAGACGATCGTGGCGGCAAGTTTACATGGTCGGCAAGAACTTGGACCGCGGGTGACGTCGCTCTGGGTTCCTCCGGCGGTAGGGCAGATTTTTGTAGTGTATATCTGTTCGCTCCCAGGTTGATGACGGCGCCGTATTCGCACAAGAAGTCCATACCGAAAATAACGTCCCTTGCACAGTCTTGTAAAAAACAAATTTCACAGGACACGTCTCGCCTTGTATTTCGACGCGAGCAGTGCACCTTTCAACAGGCGTGAAGAGGTGTCCTCCAGCGGTTCGTATCTGCGGCCCATCCCGCGGCGTAGTCACTTTTCGAAGGCGGCGAGAGAGCCTCCCACTCAAGACTGAGTAGTCTGCTAAGGTGTCCACGAGTGCTGATGCTTCGTGGCCGTCGATAATAACGTTTAGGTTGTTGGGAACCGTTGCAGGAGCGTCGTTGCGATACGTGGCGTCGGAAGAGTGAGAGCGCTCCGGCGTTCTTGGAAGCTCTTTACATCGGTCACCTTCGGCAACGCCACCTACAGGCGTTGTCGCACTTAGTTTTCCCGCCGACGAGATAGGGTGGACAGGCTCTCCCGACGAGACCGGCGCAAGGGCGAAAGCGCCCGTCGAGGCGAAGGCGAATGGGAACGTCGAGGTGGAGTCGGCACCGGGGACAGGGGTCGCCGATGGCCCATTTGTCGGCACGGGCACCTCCGGTAGACGTGATCGGCCTCGCCGCAGTGATAACATAGCGGTCGTCGATCGGCCGTGCGCCAGACATCTGTCTTCCTAGGCGCCGGCTGTACAGTGCGGACGAGCTGGGGTTGCCCTTCCCGACGTCGGAAAGTCTGCGGCTCTGGTACGTCACGTCGAGAGGGCATCGAATACTCCCGGGCAGCTGGAGCCGGTCTCTGAACTACCGCGGCGTAGGTCAGAGAAGGCTCCTCGGGTACTGCTGCGCTTGCAGGAGCCTCAGGTGGGAATGCCTGCTGAACTTCCTCGCGGACAAATTCGGCTTTTGACAGCGAAGCAGGCTGCTGGGCAGCAGGCAGGAATTTCTTAATTTCCTCCCGGACGGCGTCCCGGATGATGTCGCGGATTTCCGGGATGCTGCAGATTGACGGCGAGATTGCAGCGAAACCGGGAAGTCTCTGGTAATGTGAGGCCTGTGCGTGAAGGGCAACGTGCTCGATGTTGGTGGCCTCAGTGATGAAACCTTCGACGGTGGTAGGCAGGCACCACACGAGGCCCCGAAGATGTTTCCTTCACGCCCCGCCTTAAAACCCGCAATTAGGACCCGACGGTGGAGAGGCGGTGCTGAGGATGGCGAACGTCGGAGGTACTCCCCGATGCCGCGAGGGCGTTCGCCGTACCTTGGGCGCGGGTCGTTCGGGTGAAACCCGCGCGGCCCCAGTTGTCGGTAGAGACATCGACGGCAACTGTGGTCGGCTTTACCGCAGTGATCGCAAATGGGTCGACGATTCGCTGTCCTCCATAAGTCGGTTTTCCTTGGCGCCGGTTGTTCTCGGTGATCGTAGTGATGTCGTTCGTCGCGTCGTCGTGGGTACGCCTGCGTTTGTGAGTCCTGTCGTGGCGCCACCGGGTAATGCTGAGCAGCTGGTGGCGGTCGTCGGGCCATTGTGGCGTAGCTCAGCGTCTGTGGCTTTTGAGCGGAGCTGATGAGATCCGTTCAAGTCGTTCTGTACTAACAGTTTACTTTTATCGATCTCAAATTTTCAGTTCAAGGAAACGTTCTACAACACTCGTTCTGAAAATGCGTGGGCAGTACCGCACTCCAGGACGAATTACGGCGATCAAATGGTGAGATGTACACTGCCGCGTCTTTTAAATTGTTGCAGTGAATTTAATATAACTATTTTGAATGGAACTCGGAAGATCTAAGTTCTGTTTTTGTTAATGATTTTCTTAAATACGTTCCTGAATAATTAAAGCTTGAATCGATCGTACGATTTAGCTCACTTATTTTCTTTTATTTAGTGTAGAGATTGTGAATTTGTATGAGTGTGTGTACGTGTATACATTTTTTTCTCTGCTGCAGTAAAGGGGGGGGGCAGAGGCTCATCAAGCAACACTGAGTTGCTTTTCTTTCTGCCTCCCCTCTCCAAATGGAGAGAAATAAAGACTTTTGACTTGACTTTTTGACTTGAGATAGGAGCTTCTTGATTTGTTTTCGCACGATGTCCCGAATGATTTCACGGATATCCGGTGTGTTGCAGCTGGATGACGAAAAGGCAGTGACGGCGGGAAGTCGCTGGTAGTGTCTGGCGCGTGCTAGTAGGGCACGTTCTATATTTGTCGCCTCCGTGACAAATCCATGAACGGTCGTCGGTGGGTTTCGTACGGGTCCACCAAAGATGTCGTCGTCCTTCACGCCACGCATCAGAATGCGCAGCTTATTTTTCTCGGTAGCCTGTGGGTCGGCGCGGGAGATCAGGCGAAGGACGTCTTCTACAAAGCTCGTGACGCTTTCATTGTGGCCCAGGGTTCTCGATTGCAGCAGGTCCTCGGCCCTCCCTCTTCGGTGGTGACTGGCGAAGGTACGTGTCAGATTGTTCTTGCAAATGCCCCACGAGGTCAACGAAGCTTTGCTGTTTTCGAACCAGCGCCTTGCAGTTCTCTCAAGTAAGAAATAGAGGTTTTGCAGGCGCTGTTCGCCCCTCCACCCGTTGTGACGAGCCAGGCGTTCGTACTGGTTGATCCAGTCTTCAACGTCCTCGTAGAGCTCGCCGAGGAAGGGAGTAGGTGTCCGCGGAGTGATGGGCAGGACGACGACGGGCGGGGTGGTGATCGTTGGGATCTTTTTATTCGACTTCTGCGTCAGAGGTCCGAGTTCCGGGAGTTTGCTTTGGGTACGGCGGCTTGCTCGGGTGTCGGCGTCTTCTGCGAAGGGTAGCCTTCTTAGGCTGAGCCCCTCTCTTCGCCGGGGTGTCTTCGGAGGGGTACGCTTCACGGGCATAGATTGGGTTACCCCGTACCTCCACCAAACTGTCACGAGTGACAATCGATGAGGCGACAAAAACTGAAAACAACTAAACGTTTAAAGGGACGCACTTGTGCTCAAGACAAAATAGACAAAGGGATAGCGTCGCAGTCGTCGATGGCGGCGAAACAGCAGGATCGAACGCTGGGGCAAGACTCACTCTGGCTCGCCAAGTGGGGCTCCCTATGTACACACATGGGCTTGTGGAACATTCGGTGTAGTACTTTCGGCGCGTAGAAGATTTGGAACTCGATCAGACGATAATGTTTTCGAACTTACAAGACCGCCAAGTTGAAAGAATAAATAAGAGAACATTCCGCTGTATGGAATCGAACCTAGACTTTCCGCGCGACAGTCAAACGTTGTGACCATTCGGCCACGCACGCGCTCACTCTGGCGACGCGCGTAGCAATATTTTGTTTCACCTTATGATGGACCCCAGCCTATACTACGAGTTTTCAGAGCCAATCCAATGCAGCGTGAGTGTCACGTGTCCTTCGGGACGCGTAGTCAAGTGACTCGTTCACAGTGCTGGATTGGTTGGGATGGCCCCTACTGTCCACTGCGGTGCACTGTGAATTGAAACGGAGTTTGGGCATGTTCGTTTTGCCGGGACGCGTTGAAGTTGTGCAAGAAACCGATCTAACCACCCAGTTTCGTTACGCCGCTGCTGGCGAAATGCATCCAGGGAACTTTAGTCTTTCTGCATCTGGAACAACCTCGCTGGAACTCTGCGCGCGCAGAGCACGAAACGGACCGAGCCCTCTTGTGCACTGCGGCCTGCCTCCTGTGAATTAAAGTTATGGCGGCGTTACGCATGCGTGGAACGCTTACTGAGATCGGCCTTTCAATTGTCATGTTTAGTTTTTTTTTTCTTATTTTCTTTATACAAAGTGCGATCGGTGTCTTCCTCTATGACCCGCCTGTTAAGGGCGGACAAAATGTATGAAAAGACGGCTTAACCTGTCACATCTAGACGAACGGCCATTTACGACGCCCAAATCACTAAGGGCATGTAACTCACCCCTTATAAAGAGGGCAGCAAATGCGCTTCAACTTTTTAAAATTATTTATCTTAAACTTTTCTGAAGTTCTGTTTGTAAAAAAAGTGCTCTATTAGCCATCACCTGCGTGCGCTTGAAAGACTGAGAGTTTCATATATCTCGTTAGGGCAGGGCCGCTTCTTGGGGTGAGCGACCTGGGTGGTCACCAAGGGCACCATCAAAAGGGGGCGCCGCATCGCCCTGAGAAGGCAAGGGGGGGGGAGTTCCGGTGTGTGTATTGAGGTACGACTAGAGGTACACCGCCCTCACACTTTTCTGCACCGGTGCAGAAGGTGTAGGTCTATCAAACGCAACTATTGTTCTGCCGTCGCCACTCCAACAGGATATAAGCGAAAGCATTATTCATTCTCGTTATGCCTCCCCTCTATATTTAATTTTTTTTTGGAGTGTCGGGATCCCCGCGTGGAGACGTAGCCAAGCCGGGAGGAGATGAGGCTCCATCCACGCACTACGTCACTTCCCGCGTGGACGGAGCCAGTTCTCCTTCCGTCTTCTCTCCGTCCACTCAGAAATCGACTTCCGGTCTTGCCTCACATTGTTTTGCCATGTCCTCGGCGGCCATTGCTAAATTGCGTTCCTGCCCTGCCCGGACTGCTGTCCCTGTCTGGTTTTCCACAAGCGAATTTGGCTTTGTCTGAAGCGTTTTTTTTTTTGTAGATTGTACAAACATTTATTTTGTACATTTGAACAGAAATTGAGACTGCGCGAGCGTGCGCGCAAGTCAAGGACGTACGGAGGGGTGTGCTCGCACTTGTCCCCTTCGATGCACATAAGCTCACACTAAGACGCCTTGAACCAAACCAACCACACACAAGACGAAGCCTCACCGCCTCGCCTGCGATAGCGATGCACACATGGGCGAAGGCCCCTGAGGCCGCACAACGCACCAAGCCAACCAAGGCCGCACCACGTGGCGGCACGCCTGGACGCCCACACGCAAGGATGGCACGCACGCCACCCACACGTGTTTTGTGAATCCTGGACAACGTAACTATAAAGATATCTATTGATACTACTTTTATGATGCATGATGTTTACTATCAGTGTTAGGAAACATGGAAAAGTTGATAAATTGTCTAAAACTTGTGAGGTCACGTGACATGTTAACTTTAAAACAACTATAAGATCTAACCTCTTTATTTTTACATCCTATATTTACTTATACGAAAGCATAATATGTACATACAAACAAAGTATGTATCTTATACTATAAGTCAAGTGACCTTTTGCGTGGATGCAGCCTTATCTCTTCCCGACTTTGCTACGTCCACGCAAATGAATGTAGCCTCGACCTTTTTTTTTAGTATTGTCAGTATGAAACGTTTTATTTATTTATTTACTATTCGGCGCCCATACCAGGTTTCCGTACCAGATGGCTGGGGATGAGAGTAAACGAGAAAAAAAGGATTAGAGAATATCAGAAGTGATCTCGTGGGTTACAAGGATCGGCACTATTTGAAGTAAACATCCCCAGATGAATCTTGCTTGTTTACCAAGATTGCGCAACAAAACGAGCGTCTTACACATTTACGAACCTTCGAGGCGCCATATTAACGGCTTCTTCGCCGTCTAGTCGCTCTCACTGGAGACGTCAATAATTTATTATTCTATTCCTGTATTCGTTCTTGTTTCTCGACTCGGCTACTGGAGGGCACAGACCTTTTCTCTTATGCGCAAAAATGTTCTATTGTGTTTTTCCTTTTTTTTCACTTTTGGTGTGCTTGGAAGTGCCATTAGGTTGCGTTTGCGAGGTTGTTTACCCGTAAACTCCCGGCAAATTATCTTCTCTATTTATTGTTTTCTAAGAAACCTGAGGCTCTCGGCGAAGCGCACCAAGTAATTGGTTTTATCGCCGATTTATAAATACCGACAAGAAAAAAATAATGACAAGAACCAAATAACGACAAGAACATTTTGGATATTCAGGAAAAAGAAGCTAAGCGTGTTTATACCAGGACCTTTCGTTTATATACATAAAAGCGCTGGTCAGCGGTCGTCTGGACGCCGTTTGAAGAAATGTTCGTTGAGAGTTGAAAGAGCTTTCACGTCTGTGTTCCGTCCCCCTTAGTATTTATTCTTTCCGTATGTATGGAACGCTACCCCTATCCCAAAGTTTTTGCGGTTCGTCCGCCCGTCCGTGCATTTTCCGCTAAATTTAGAGGGGGAAAGGGGCGTCAGGTGAAGTCACGTGAACTATACTCCTGGGGAAATTGACAGCACATGACCAATACGTCAGTCAGCTCAGTTTACCCTTTAAATTTATTGGGATAGTTTACGTCTTTTGGTCAAAACATCGATACAGTTTCCTCACCAAATTTAGAGAGAAATTGACGCCACGCCACTCATACGCAATGAAATTACCCGCTAAGTTAAGCGGGAAAATTTACGACTTGTGATACAGACACCAATCCAGTTTTCCACCAAATATAAGGGGAGGTTGGGGGTGGGGGGGGGGGGGGGGGGAATCGACGTCGCGTGATCTATACAACCATTCAGTTTCCCACCTAAATTTAGCGGGAAATTATACGTTACTTTGCACACCAATTCACTCACCAATTCCCTCGAGTGCATTTTATGTATTATAGTACTTCGAAGCAAAAAGTTGATGGCAATTTTTATGTTCAGTGAAAGGAGTTTTATAGATGGTTACAGGTTTCGAGTTCAAGGAAAGCTCCTTCTACCTCTTTTTACTTAAGACGAGCGAACGCTGGAGATGACCTGTCACTGACTGTAGTGGTTGGGGTGAATTAAAAACCTACGAAAATAAATTGTGTATAAGTGTAAAAAAACATATAGATATGGGTTCGGAGTATAGAAGTAAAAGGTTCGGAATAAAGGAGTAAAAGTTAAAAAAGGGATTTGCGGCCAAAACTTTGTGCTAATCACTTCAAATTTGCAGATACGCAACGCGTGCCACACGCGCCCCGCTATAACGAACCACGTCACCGATCTCCTGCACGGATCTGCGCTGGTGGCATGTACCGTCCGGTGTGCCACACAATGTCAAAAGGTTATCGAAGCACAGCTAGCACAGCTTTCGAAAGGAGTCAGCACCGGAGTGTCTGCGGGATTCGCGGAATAAGTTCTGTACAAATTTGCAGGTAAGCCCAAACCAGGGCATTTCCTGCTTTGTTTTGTAAGGCCGTGAATCCCCTTTGCGCGTAGATGGGCGTTGATGTTGCAACCTACAGAGCCCGGATGGGTTGTATTCACCCGAGGAAAGCTAGGGGTAAACAATGGACGATGTTCAGTTGCCTGTACATAAAGCGTTTCTGTGATACGAGTTGTCTGGAGCTACTTGTCGTTACCACTGTCATGCTTATGCTCTTGTCAAAGGCGGGCGACGTCGAGTCACACCCTGGGCCTCAGACGAACTCGGAAAAGATTGATCAATTTAGGGTATCAATCGACGCCCTGATTATCAACTCTACCCAAAACCAACTTCAGAACTCGAAGAAGCTGGACGAAATAAAAGGGATCATCGCTGGACTAGGAGTCCGCCTTGGCAATTTGGAAACAAGAGTGGAGGAGATCAAAGATAAATACGAGAATTTGACCACGGTGAAGTCAACTCTGGGAGATCTTCAACAAAATAGTGCTGCCTTGCAAATTCCCATCAAAGACTCTAGAAAAGTTTTTCAATGACCTAAACAACCGGTTAAACACAAATAGCCTTATTTTCAAGGGATTTCCAGAGAGCGATATCAAACTTTGGAGCCAAGCTGAGACAATCATCAGTGGTTTAATTAGCAGCAAAAAATTTGGGTGTGAACTTGGGTGAGAGGGAAAACGTGCATCATTCATAGACCGATAATTGTGAAACTTTTAAACTTTACAAGTAAAGAGGAGATGCTTCGTAACACTTTTAATCTTAAAAAGGTAGCTTCACCGAACGTGTCGATCTCGGAAGATTATTCGGAAAAACCAGACTAGTGCAAGAGAAACTATGAGACTACGGTTCTGTGTACAAAGATAAAGGAACAGGGTACAAAATTAAGTTTGATAAGCAATATTAGAAACAAGCAGACCTATGCGTACTCTTATTACAGCCAAACTGTCTTTCAGCTCAAGAAGATACCCAAGTTAATGCTTCGAACAAATGACTTGCCCAAAGTACTAGTACTGACACCGCACCCTCACCTCGCTTATACTTTTAGTAGCTAACTTTTGAAACATCCTTTCAAAGCAAGTAGACTTTGAAAATAATACAGTCAGCTGTCAACCAGATATCATATTGGAAATGGAGACTTGGTTATGCCCCGATATCAACAGTGCCGAACTCATATAATACTTACAATATTTATAGTGTTACGTTTTAATTTACAAGAGGACGTCCACAGCCAAATCAGACCAAATTATAAGTGTCACGCGCCGTCTGCACGCGTTTCGTCTTTGTCCTCGGTGGGTTCCAGCACGCGCCTCGGCAGCACCGCTACACTATTTCCCTTCTGAGTTTTTAGTGATGCTTCTGCCTAGGTTGGTTCATCCCGCTAAACAACCTCGACACGTTTCATTAACAATAGCCAGTTCTAAGTTGCAGGTGTCGTTGCCGATGCTCTTCTGCGACAGTTCCTCCGCAACAACAAAATCCAGCACATTGGCGCTTATTGAAGTTGATGCCCGGAGACTTCTCACTTGGCCGCCGCTAGCTCCTGTTTTCGTCACCCCTGGTGACATGTCTGATCAGAACTCTGATGCCGTCACAAATCATATCGGTGCAAATCATCACTGCACATTTGCGCATTTTGAAAACCAACACCGAAAATGAAATGTGCCGGTAAGGCTAAAGTCCAGGAGAAGATGGAACGTTATGTTAACGTTGCAGGGGCCTTTGACTCCCAGGAGACTAGGGAGAAGGAAGTGACGTCAACAACGCTCTTTGGATGTTGATTGGTAGAGTCTCGCTGAAGACGGTATCTGCTAAGATACCGTCATCGGCTAAGATACGTTCATTCACACCTACGTCACTTCCTTCTCCCTAGTCTCCTGGGAGCCCAAAAAGCGCAACATAGCACCCCTGCTCATGACCTCATCCGCCGAATGTCACAGAACGACAGTCAGAAAAGCATTCAAGTCCGGCGCGCACCTACGCGCCTGGATGCCTTGAAGCTTTGGGATGCAAATGTGGCCATAGGCCAACGCAGGATCCTCGTTGCACGGCCGCAGAATAGTCGTGGGGAACATGGTGAAGTGGTAATTTGTTCGTGGCGGTTCCAGCATGAAGATTGGCGGCGTCAGGCAATCCAGCCGCCATCCATTAGCTTCATGAGACGCCGGCGCTGACCACATTGCAGAGGATGTTCTTCCAAAGAGGAGGCTTTCCGGGTAACTTGAGGCGCTATGCGCAGAAATCCCACTTCTGACACCAAATGTTACGTTTTTAATTTACAGGAAGACGTCCATAACCGAATTAGACCCAATTCGAAGTGTGTCATGCGCCGTCTGCACGCGTTTCGTCTTTGTCCTCGGTGGGTCTAGCACGCGCCTCGGCAGCACCGCTACACTATTTCCTTCTGAGTTTTTTAGTGATGTTTCTTCCTAGGTTGGTTCATTCTGCTAAACAACCTCGCGTTTGGTGTCAGAAGTGAGATTTCTGGCATGGCGCCTCAAGTTAACCGGAAAGCTCCCCTCGGGAAGAACATCCTCTGCAATCTGGTCAGCGCCGGCGTCTCATGGAGCTCATGTCTCATGGCGTCTCATGGCTGGCGGCTGGATTGCCTGACGCCGCAAATCTTCATGCCGGAACCGCCACGAACAAGTTACCACTTCGCCATGTACCTCACGACTATTCTGTGGCCGTGCAATTAATATCTTGTGTTGACCTATGGCCCCATTTGCATCCCAAAGCTTCAAGGCATCGAGGCGCGTAAGTGCGCGCTAAACTTGAATGTTTTTCTGACTGTCGTTTTGTACATTCGGCGGAGGAGGTCGTGAGCAGCAACGTTAACTAACGTTCTATGTTCTGGACTTTGTCTTTACCGGCACATTTCATTTTCGGTGTTGGTTTTCAAAATGCGCAAATGTGCAGTGATGCTTTGCACCGATATGATTTGTGCCGGCATCAGAGTTCTGATCAGACATGTCACCAGCGGTGACGAAAACAGGAGCTAGCGGCGGCCAAGTGAGAAGTCTCCGGGCATCAACTTCAATAACCGCCAATGTGCTGGATTTTGTTGTTGCGGAGGAACTGTCACAATGAGCATCGGCAACGACACCTGCAAAAAGGAATGTCTATCTTTAAGGGGGATTCAACCGCTATTTATTTGTACCCTTTTCCTCATAGATGGCGCAGAATTTTTCCGGAACAAACGAGTTGCATGTTCGCAGCTGTGCATGCAGGTCGGGCGCTCGAGGTGGGCTCGGGCCACGGGCTGTTCGCCACCGAACTCGAGCTAGATCTTCTTCGCTCTGCGTCCGCCGCTGCAGGAACCGGCTAACAGGCGGCGCGAGATACGAGCCAGTACATACGTAGATTACAGTGGCTTACAAAACGTAGAATAAGCTCCGATTTCCGAATGAATTCAAAGTTCCATCCACGTTCGAAATTATCGAAAGCACAAGGTGCGGCGTTGCGGCCGTTTAAACCACCACATTTGGCACGCAAACGTTGTTTTGCAAAAAAAAAAAAAAAAGTTTATTTTTAGAGTTTAATTTAAAGCTAGAAGAAAAAAAATAAAGCTGGCAGTTTTGCATTTACTATGTCCTATATCGGCCTGCTCTTCGTCTGAATACTGGTTTGCAAACCCGCTCCCAGGATCTGTGGAGTAAAGCCCACCTATCCTGGGAAAAGTGGCGGCAATCATTTTTTGGAAGTGCTCGAGACACGTGCCGCGCGCCACTTCTGGGAAGAACTAGAGCCACTAAATGAGCTGCGCTTAGAATATCGGCACTCTGTTCGCCAACATTGTTGTGGGCGCCGACATTTTGGGGCCTGTGCAGAGTAGACGCAACTACCGATCGTCATGATTCAAAAGTGCGACTTCCTCAGCATTAGATTCGGTGTTAGGAAGCTCATGTAATATTTCTTTGCTCTGTCGCGAACTGTTTTAAACATTTGTGGAGGGCGGAAAAGCGTTTCCTGTGATTTCAGATCAATCTTCAGATAACTGGCAACCATGATTTTAAGCCACAATATGAACAAGTGTCTTTACTCTAAATAAGTGTAAGCTACGCTTACACTAAATAAGCGTAGCTTATTTAGTGGCACTATAGAAGAACATGGCGTCTGAAATCTAGCTCAGTGCTGCGCTGTTCCGCCATGATCTTCCCTAGTGCCACTAAATAAGCTGCGCTTCAGAATAACGACACTTGTCCATATAGTGGCTTGAAATCATGGCTGCCAGTTATCTGAAAATTCGTCTGAAATCACAGAAAACTGCTTTACGTCCTCCGCAAATTTTAAACGCTTCGCGACAAAGCAAAGCAATAGACATAAGCTTCCTAACACCGACTCAAATGCCGAGCAAGTCGCACTTTTGAATCATGACGATCAGCAGTTGCGTCTGCTCTGTACAAGCACCAAGATGGCGGCGCCCACAGCAGTATTGAGGAACAGAGTGCCGACCTAAGCATAGCTCATTTAGTGGCGATGCCACACTTTTGCGCGGCGAGGTCCACACTTCTGCACGTCCAAGGGTGTGGACCTCGTCGGCGAGAGTCCGCTCTTCCGCGCGGCGAGTCAAAAGCAACAATTGCAACCGTTTCTTACCCGTGAACTGTACCAAGGAGTTCTCTGTCCAAGCAAGTGGCGCGGCTCTACTACTCGTCCACAATCGCGCGCCCAGTGCACAGCAGCTGACAACATTGGCAAGCGGGTATGGCAAGAGAAGGACACTTTCCGTCTGTCTGCCTGTCAGCGAAAAAGAACCACTCAAATACACAAAGCCTTGTTGCACTCGAGCTATCCTCGTAAATTCCGTAAGTTGAAGGCGCTGCCGGCAAGTGCAAACTAGGGTGCCTCAATGTCCTTCTGTATAGGGTGATGCCACCCTTTGTAGTACCCGATGCCGACAGCACGCGCTCACGGGGAGAATACAAAGAAATCGACGAAAACAAAATGTCGCCATAGCACAGTCAGCGCCACAGACGCGTGCAGGGACACGCTCTTTCACGCGCTTCTGAACAAAAAAGGAAAATAAAAGTGTGGGACAAAATGGCCGGATGACTCGCCCTAAGCAAAGCGCACATGAAGGCACCCTAGTGCGGACTGGGGTGCCTACATGTGCGCTTTGCTGGTGGAGTCATCCGGCCATTTGCTGCCTCTTTTTTCTGTTCAGCGAGCTGACGCGCCTGTGAGCACTGACTGTGCTATGGCGACATTTTGTTTTCGTCGATTTCGCATTGTACCTGTCGGCATCGGGAGCGCGTGGCATCACCCTGAACAGAGAGTGGCGCCTTGGAGCATTGAACTAGCTGGAGTTTCTGCATGGGCTCCCTCGGGGCTAGAGGTTGCGCGTTCACACCGAAGCGCCGTCTTTCCTGCGGCATGTTGATCCCGCTGCTCACGTGACTGAATTTGGCGAATAGCGCCGCGCGTTCGAGTCGCGCGGCGCGCTCAAAAGCAGGGGAACGTACGCCGGGGCGCGTGCAACGTCTGCTTTGCTGCACGACACTTGATCCGGCTCCTCACATGATCGGATCTCGGCGAATAGCGGCCGAGGGCGGCACGCGGCACGCGGCACGTGGCAAACGCGCAACTCTGGCTCCCGTAGAGGACCTATGCAAGAACTGTATACCTCGTCTCACCTTAGCACTGGACTATTGTTGGCCGCGCAAGCTAAAGGCACGAGCTAGTTGCTCTGAGCGAAGCATCGGCGGCTGCAAGAGCTCTCGTGCCGCGAGGTGCTCCAGTCGAGGTGGTCAAGGCTAGCCGCTCGCGCTTGAGCGGCCTTCACAGTTAGTCCATACTAGGGTGAGACCTCAATGTCCTTGCTCTATTTAGGGTGATGACACCCTTTGTGGTACCCGATGCCGACAGCACGCGCTCATGGGTAAAATGCAAAGAAATCGAAGAAAACAAAATGTCGCCATAGCACAGTCGGCGACACAAGCGCGTGCAGGGACACGCTCTCTCACGCGCTTCTGAACAAAAATAAAAATAAAAGTGTGGGTAAAATGGCCAGATGTCTCCACCTAAGCAAAGCGCACATGAAGGCACCTTAGTGCAGACTAAATTCCTTTGATAAAATTCACGCTTACAAGTACCGCCAACCATTTGTTGTCGAAACGCGCAAGACACGTGCAAGGGCGGGTACTCCACTGCCATTCGCTTCCAAGGGCCGCTCATTTCAGTGCTGCGCGAGCAGCTGCGCCTTCAAGGAGCCGCTCGAGACACGGGCCTCGTGCACTGGCGCATTCGACTGGCCCTGCCGCATGGCGCATCGAGAGAGCTTTGGTCCAGACCATGGTCCAGGCAAGATAAAAAAATATCGGTGGCCAAGTGCAATAAAAAAAAAAAAAAGTATCGTGCTGGCCGATGCCTTTAACCCGCATGCGGCGTGTGAGGCTTCTGCTCCGTAGAGAAACACGTTGAAAATCCCTCAGTCCAGTCACGCTCACTGGGCCTGCATGCAACGCGTGGAAGTCGATGACGGCGAAGTGCGGCAGGGCAGCGCTGATGCCGACCACGTGCGCACGTACTTCCCGCGGTCTATGCGGCAGAAACTAAAATCGCTGCTATCTGCCACTCCGGTTTGTGCGCCCGATTGGGTGTCAGCCATCAGAGTCGTTACTTGAGGCCTTGAGAAAAATTTTCTAGATGCTACGGCCTGCACAAGCGCGTGGCCTTTCATGAAAGTGAATTTGGCAGTGCTGATCCTTTTGCCTTGTACATGGCACAAACCGGCAGCAATCAAAAGTCGGTGGCCGGAAGTGGGGTAGAGCACACAGCTCTCCCGGAGCAGCGTGGAGGCGAAAGCTCGCGCTGTATGACCCCAGGGATCCTGGTAGAGTTCAATCCCCACCCCTGCCCGTTTCGATCTGGATGAGCATCGTACCGGCGTGCGGTCGTGTATCTCTACCATCGATTACTTTGGTCTCACCCACACGCAGTGCTGCTACGCCAAAGACCCCCAGGCGCTACCGGTGTGCACTGCACGCTGCCTGTAATTTCTCATCTGCTGGCTGGGAAGGACAAGTCCCCCGTTGAGGCGGACTATGTTCTAGGCTGTATAAACAGCTCCCACCCCAATTTTGTTTCCAGACAGATATGGTAAAACCGCTTCATTCCGCCATGACAAAAGTAAGATCATTACTGTTGAAAGAGGTGTTCATAACGGACAATAGCATAGTGAACTCCCGAGGTTATTATGAAGACACTAAAGTTATTTGAGAGGTCCATTTGATTTTGCCTAAAATTAAAGGATTGAAGAGAAAAGAAAGAAAAAAAAAAGAACGTAAGCCTCACTTTTGGTAGAGGCGATATTTTCTACCTTTTGATGGCCCGTTTGATTTTCTTATACTCTGTTTCACCTTATGATATACCGCAGGAAAGGCTACAAGCGCGAGCTCCTTGCTCTAGGGCACATCTCGGCGGCACAAGCTCTCGTGCGTTAAGAGTAGCTCCCAACGCTATGAGCTCGCGCTTCTAGCCTTGTCTGCGGTACAACATAAGGTGAAACGGAGCTCATATAGTATTCCGCGAAACATGAAGTGTTAAATTCACAAAAAAAAATGTTTCGGGCGCCAAAGCTTGATAACGTCAAAATTCA
>JAZHYW010029534.1:0-43651 GCA_037355805.1 Ixodes ricinus
AGGAGATCGAAATATAGGGGGCGCTCGTGATCATCGCCATCGACATTATCATCAAAATAAACATTGCGCTATGGGGACAACAAGCCCGCCATTACGTTGAGTGTCGTGTATGTACTGCGTGATCGCCACGATCACTTCGCGCAATGGGCCGTTATTGTTCCGTGCCACAATGCAGGACGTACGCTTTCGAAGAAGGTGTCAGTTTTCACCATTATCCGCGCGACAAAAAGCTAACGGCACGCTGGGTGTCGAAGTTAAAAATGGGAAAGAAGTTGACGGCCCACGCCATGGTGTGCAGTCGGCATTTCTCGGCCGATGCTTTTAAAGTGAAAAGAGCCGGCGCAAAAGGTATGTGTTCGAAGACAAAGCTAGCAATGACTCCCGTCTTAAATCACGTTGCATTTTCTCATAGCTTGGAAGAACAGGTATCTGAAGCCATCATCCGTTCCGTCGGAGAACCTTCCAAAAGGCTCACACGATCGTGTGGTGAAGACCCGGAAGCCGCCTAAAGGTACGCTGTTGTCAAATGAAGGGCACGATTATTACCGCAACGTATGCAGTTGATATGTTCATATGCCAGTGGTCGTCCTTACATTTTCGTGATTATTGAAGCGTGACTAAGTGAGTCGTCCTTCGATATTTTGATCACTGTGCCCGGAGGCAGCCCCGTACGTCAGACGTAGCCTACGGCGGCCGTGTACGTCGAATGTCACATAAAATGATCGAAGCCATGATCGTAGTGTCTAGACTACCGTCCGACGGCACCCTTGCAGAGCATTCAAATGCCGTGCGACGGTACTCCACTCACCCCACTCGTATAAATAGAGTTCTCAAAAACTTGTTCTTCGTATCGCGGAGAGTGGCGCAGTGGTAGGATATCCGTCTCCTGAGCAAGCGGTCCTGGGTTCGATCCCCAGTGCGGGCGTACTTTGTTCTTTTTTTTTTTAACATTTTATTTTGCCGACGCATTTGGCGATATTTACATTATATTTTTTTATGATTAATACAGGAAAAAAAAAACGAATGTTGTCGCCGAAATTTTGCTGAACGAAATGGTATGGGACTTGGTTTCCAGAGGTGCATGGGGTGGGAAAGTCTGATGATTCAACTTTAAATAACTGTGTGCCTCTAAGAAATGTGACCTATTACTAAGGACTACACCTAGACAGTGTGCTTCCAACACCTTGAAATCTCTGTGATGGGGCACTCTCTTTCACACTTAGCAGATACTATATGTTTATGGTTGCTGTGATAACAAACTTATGCTTAATGAGCATGGCTAATGCTCTAGTCATTATGGGCAGTGGTCAAGAAAAGGCTAAGTGACAACTTATTTCAGGTGACAGAGGGAACCCATCCTTCGATGAGTACAGCCCCAGCACTCTCAGCCAGGTTGACCATGAACGCTGCAACGGAGCACGCCTGAGGGCCGAGCACGTCAATGTTCAAGAAGACTGTGAGTACGGTCGAGAGAAGTGTGCACATAAACAAACTAAATAACTTATTAAAAGCATGTGTAGTTTCTTGTGACATAGCGTGCCACATCAAAACTAGTTGTTTCCTCCTATTGCAGTGCTTAGTTGGTGCAACAATAACAAATAATTAACCACTGTAATAACATTTCTGTTAAAAAAGCTTGTAAAATATTGTAATCGCTTACACAAGCTTAACCACTGAAATGCGAAAAGTCATAGAATACCAGTTTGTAAAGGTAACGGCAGGTAGCTCCACCGTATCATGATGTCGCAGAAATGCCTGGGCCTGCATCTGTTGAGGTTTAACATCACGAAAGTCAATTTGAACAATGGCTAGGCTGCTGAAAGGCAACATGATTTATTAAAATTCACACGGGGCGTGGTAGAGGGTACAAAAAGGATAGGACATTTATTTCCACAGTTATGTGGATATTTAGCATTCCTCATTCTATGGAGTCACGTGTACCAGTGGCATCTAGCTAGTCATAGTACCAAGGAAATGCTGGTATTTATGGTGATTATTTATGGTTTAACTTAATTGCTATCTTTTAGGTGAACAATATGGTGCAGTGGCACTTTACAATAGCAGAATCAATTTTAAACTGGTTTTGCAATTCAAATTAATCGTAGGATTGTTTTGTGGGCCATTTGCATTTCTCAGCACTTTTATTGCATTACATGGTAGGCTCATTGATTTAACCAGCACGTTATACACCAGTTACACTTGGTTACACTCAGCACATTCGATTAACAAGAGCAGCCCATCTTAAAACACGTTGAGGAAATACATTGACCTGCACTTCTCTGCACAGCACTACACTTCTCTGCACTGCTGGAGGCTGGTAGACATAAACTGAACAAGCTTAGTGCTGCTTCAGTCTCGATAGTTGCAGAAGGTCAAGGTAATGCAGGACTGGTTCAGCCCTTTTTAATTTATTTGGGTGTTCCATCGTCAGCAAATGTTTTATTGCACTGGCCATTCAACAAAAAGCATTGACAACAATGTAATTACAATGTGATCCTTAAACATTGTCGAAACAAAAGAACTAACAACAAATATCGGATGACATGCATGTTGCAGCTCAGTTCGAGACCGTTCTGTGCGTTGTCCTATTTTTGTTCCTACGTCTTGTGTTTCCACGGTGTTGAAGAGCTAGTCTTAGCCTTTCCTGTTATTTTATGTGAAGCTCGTTAAAACCGTATTCACTCATTTCAGTGAGTGAGCACTGTAATTAAATCATTACTACAACTGCTGTATGGAGAGTGTTCGAGATAATTCCTTCATTCATGTGGATAACCATTCGCACGCATATGAAACACATTCAACGTATTGCTCATTTACTCGCAACACATTCAGGTGACGATGGTGTGTCCTCCTGTGGAGCTGACAGCGAGGCAACAGTGACCTGTGGGGATGACAGCGAAGCAACACTGACCTGTGAGGATGACAGCGAAGCAACACTGACCTGTGATGATGAGAATGAAGCGACAATGTCCAGTGAAGAGTGGAGCGAAGCAGCGGAGTCGTGCGTGGAGCTCAGTGACAGTGACTACGATGCAGAGTGTAGGTTTTGAATTTACACTGATATCATGTAGTTGTTTCATCCTTCAAGTTTATTTTGATATCTGACTGCCTTAAAAGATATAACTTGTTTCATTTGTTTGTACTTAGAAGCAAGTTTAAGTTCAGCGATAATGTTTGTCACTTTGTGCCTTTTTATTAAGTACACTCAGACTAAATTATTGTTCATGCCGGCAAAGAAAACTTTCTTTTACGCTTGCCATTGTGCAAAATTCAGTCTAAAATCGTTAAAAGAAATCTGGTTACGACAGTCATTTGATATGGTTACGACAGACATTTGAAATTTGGTAAGTTTTACTATCTTTGCCATTGATTCACTTTCGTATCTCCATGCTACATATACTTTTACGACAGACTGCAATCTTGGTCACTATCAAGGTCTCTTATAACTAGTTTAGACTGCACTTCTGTTAAAACTTTGGCTTTGATGCAAGGATGGGTGACATAGCTTGTCTTTTGTCAGTAAAGATTCGACTATGCTTTTACCAGTAATTCCACTGGTATTCAAAATGCACCATTCTGAATCTCGTTGCATCTCACAACAGAGTGTGATATTGAACCAAGGTGTCCCAAAACCAGTGACTAAGAGTTATGTCATACTTTTTGCCACCTTCTGTCAGGCGAGGCTACAAAGCGTAGCTTTGGCTGCAACAAAACGGACACCTCGCTTCTGTGCCAACGACCTCTATCAATATAATTTATTTATTTGAATACGCAGACATATTTTTCTCGGCATTGTTTTCTTTTTTGTAGTTGAAATCGACCTCTAACGAGTAAAATTTCTTAGCCCATCAAGCAAACCGAAACGCACTGCAGCACCCGCTGCTTCTCCGAGCACACCGGTGCGATACAGTGAGGCTTGACCCAGGAACACTGTTGATAAATGTGCTCTCCATTCCGTCCTATATCATCAGTTTTCCTGGTGTGTTTTGTGATCAAATGTGTACTTTCACAACCGTCACGAGTTGAGATGGCCAGGTTTGTGGTGTCCATGCTAACATCATATTTGCTCTCATTTTATTTAGGGACCGAGGAGTCGCTGCTTACCACAGGATCACCCTTCCAAGTAGATTCGTGCGTTCAAGTGGACACCCTATTGAAGCAGAAGCAAGGGCCCCGAATTTCGTTGTCGATGGTAAAGTCCGACAAAGAGCTTGTCGTTCTCTCTGGTGTGGGTTCACTACAGTTGATGAAAAACATTGTAACAGAGTTCGATAATGTGAGAAAGCAGATGACTTTGAAGGCTCGCCTTCTGTGTTCGGGTGACCTTGTTTTGATGGTTATGGTGAAGCTCTACCACAACGTCTCTATTAGCTTCTTGGCTTTTTTGTTTGGTGTTCACAGAACAACTGCATCCGAAAACCTGAAGACGGCAATCTGTATCCTGAGTCACGTGCTTGGTGCAGCCGTCTTCATTCCATCCGACGACTCAATCGAGGAAAACCTTACAGTGTATTTTAGAAAATTTCCTCACACTAAGATCATCCTTGACTGTACAGAGATAGCCATACAGAGGCCAGCTGACCTGACATCTCGAATAATCACTTACAGCCACTACAAAAAGACGTACACGGCAAAAGTGCTGATTGGGTGTGCCCCAACTGGAATGATAACCTTTGTAAGCAACGCTTATGGAGGAAGAACTTCTGACTGCTTCATCACAAAGGAATCGAAAGTTCTCGAGAGGTGCTCACCACTTGAACAAGTCATGGTGGACAAAGGGTTTTTAATTGACAAGCTGTGCGATGATGCCAGAGTAGAACTCGTTCGACCACCTTTCCTGAGGAACAAACAACAAATGTCGTGCAGAGATGCAGTGCTGAATCAAGACATAGCCCGTGCGAGAGTGCACGTCGAACGTGCTATTCAACGCTTTAAAGTGTTCAGAATACTCCAGCAGCGCTTTCCAACGCACCTGATGCCCCTCTTTGACGATGTTATGAAATTGGTGGCAGGAATTGAGAACCTTTCGCCTCCAAGTTTTACCGATGACAAGTTTTTGTAATGATAAAGAAATAATGGGACGTAAACACTAAATAGCACCCTTGTTTGTCATAAATAAATGAAGGGATAACACTAACCAAATCCGTAAATAAGGAAGCCTCTTTGTTTCGGAACCAACTCGGTTCCTTCGTCAGTGGTAGACTGCGGCTATGGCCGTCGAGGAGCATTATTTTTTTGTTTTCTTGAACCACCGTACAAGAAGAAAACAAAAAATGCTGCTCCTCGACGACCACAGCCGCAGTCTACCCCTGACGAAGGAACCGAGTTCGTTCCGAAACGTAGGGTTTTCCTATTTACGGATTTGGCTAGTGTTATCTCTTTATTTATTGTAGCACCCCAACCAGAGACTTCTCTCAAATGTTCACTTTCAATGTCATGCCATGTCTAGCCAATGAAGGGACATACTAAAGACTCCAAGTACAATTGTTTCTCATGTTGTCATGTACCTATCTGTTTTATTAAACTACCTGTTACACTTGCAAAAATGACCATGTGTGAGGGGTTCTTGTTTAATGCCTCGAAAGTGAACACAAAAACACGGTCTCTATCATAACATTCCTTTCAGAGCACGGAACAAGTACTCCAAGTAAATGAAGCGGACCGCCTCGACACATTCATCGAAATATTTTTGGTCGAACTTAATGTTTACCAGCTTCCAGATCGTATCTGACTCATAGACGAAGTAGTCACAGCTGTCGGTACCTGTGACTCCCATACCGATCTGTGTCTGGGTGTAGTTGCATGATGATCGGGTCCTTTCCATTTTTACGAAAAGAGTTGCTCACTACATTTGGGCATTTCACCTCTAATAGATTTCTTCTGCCTGGGCAGCACTGGCATTTATACGTGACTATGCCGTCAGGGGAACATCCTAGGAAGGGCATCTCCTCCCATACCATGAAACCCATGTTGTCAATCCTGGCGCAGTGACCATCCTTAGTTAGTACATTAAGGTACTTCAACTTGGCTGTCCCTTCGTTCTCCTGACCCCTCTTCATGGAGGCAGATTGAAAAGTGTTCAACCTCAGTACTTGATCGAGCAGACCACCAACATTGTGTGGTCTAGGATGTATCGCCGGTTTTTTTACAGACGCCGCCCATGTGCGGAATGAGTGGCAGATTGATGCCGTGGCCATGCCCTTCCTGTACAGCATCCACTCGGGCTCTGCAGCTTGTGCTTTTGTTCTACGCTCAATTTCTGCAATGACGTCCTTGGTTAGTACACGCTTCAGCACTGTCAGGACGTTCTGGAGCTCTTCTTCTGGCATTCGCCCCAGTACTTCCAGCAGGTTAGGTGGACGAGATGCCACCACAGAAGAGCATGATGCTCCACTCGCCTGTCCTGAAATGCAGTATACACTTTTATTTGTGCCAAACCATTTATTCAAGGACATTATCTAGTTGTTGGCAGATTCTTTTCAACAATCTGGATGTCCTAGTTCTATCTGCCTGAATGGTTTCCAGGAATATGGGTAAAACATTTCGGGAAAGTGCACTAAATGCATGACCCGATGCAGACCAACACATGTTGCGCTCACATTATGAGATGTCAACAGGCTTTACATCAGGTGTGTACTCAGGTTTAATTTTATGTGGAAAAGCTTATTGTATGTAGACCTCCTCTGTAATGATGCAGTATCGTTTGGCACTGCACCATGGTTATGTCATGCTATTGCAAAATTCCACGAGGTTGAAGGAATAAAGGTTGCCTTCATGAATTTGACAAGTAAACCAAATCTTACCTGCGTGTGGCCGTTTCCGCTCGTGGATTGCAATCGGGCACACATATGGGAGGTCTTTCTTCAGTCGGCCAAGAATGCCAGGCTCCACAGGGGGCAGTGCAGGGCGTTGAAACTGAAATTATTTAAATTCAGATCTGCAGGTCACGACACTACAAGAGAAAAAGGTTGTTCACGTACACAAACTGCAAGAGGCTCTTATGTTCCACAACTATGCCCCAACCACAAGACTTGAGGCAGTGATAAAAGTAACCGGAACCGACAACATTTTTGTAACAAAAGAGCGTAATGTATCCTTTTTGCAACTAATCCATGGGACATTCAAAGTTGGTCACTATTTGCATTAAAATACTGACTAGTGATCTGTATTTGCCATTCAGCCCACATTATTTTACCGTGATATGAGAAGGCGAAATTCGACATGCTCCTGGATGTTGACAAGTAAATTAATGCTTGATTGAGTCAGACACTGCAGCTTATGACAACGACCACTCAACACTTTCTCGACAAGTGGTCCGTGGATCAACAAAACTAACGATGAAAATGCCACAGATGGCATACTTGGAAACTGGGCTTTGCGCCGAGATGACGGAGGAAGATTGGCGAGTCTTTTTGTTCACAATGTCATGACAGCTGGAACTTACCTTTGGACAGAAAGGAACCTTTTTCAGCGTCGTTGGGGCATACTTGACTTTCACAACCTCTTTGGCATGCTGACCCCACGCCTGTGGTAAATCGGTGGTTGAGAGCTGGGGTAGTTCACGCATCCGGTTTGCCTTGAGCAGCACAGCTACACAATGCTTGCACCGGCTTGAGTTCCTGGGAGCAACACCAAAGTAAACAGTCAATTGTTCAATCCCAGGTTTAAATTTCAGTAACAGGCACACTGTATGACATCCAAAAGCCACCCATCATCAATAAGACACCACTGAAATGTGCTGAACCTGAATTAGAGAGGACCCCCCCCTCCCTTCCAAGCAGAAAACAAAAGAATTCTTCTAATCTAGTTTAAGCAAATAATCAGTAACAAATGTAACAGGAACAACTTACCCTGCCACGCATGAACAGGAAATGCTCAGGATCTCTCCGTGATTAAGATCCAAATTCACGGTGTGTGGCTCGCCGTGGAGCGCTGACGATTGCAGCACGTAGCCTACGACGCGAAGGACACCCAAAGCTGGCCCGGGCGCAACGCTGCATTCTATTACGTGCTCGCAATTTAGTACATCTTCGCCTTCAATGAGACACCTCTTACTGTCTCCCACATACTCCAGGATCGTTGCAAGGGAGATGGGTACTGAAAAGCAATAAATAATGCATACGTTACTACGAGCATCTAATAGGACGTCAAAACAACGGGGCTTGTACATAGTAGGTGCAACACTGCCAGCGATGGTTTCCTCCCTTCTCGCTGGGACGCTTGGCCCACATTTGATGCGATAGACCGTTTTTGTGTTTCGCAAGCACCAAGAGGCATGCTCCGAGTTTAGCTACTCTTCACTGGCGCTACACACTCCCCTTGTATGTAAGAGAGATTCGAAGTAAACAGTCTAAATAAAGTGACGACTGGACAGGCGTGCGACCCGCCCCGCGCTGCGCGTGTACGTGCAAATCTACCAAGCTCTTTGGTGCTTCGGCAGTTCTGCAGAATATCATTTACATTATGCAATAAGTGCAAGCGAAGCCAAAGTTTGAAGCGCGAACACCTAGCGATGAACGACGCGCGCAGTGCACGGGCGGGCACGCCGGCAGTCGCAATCGAAGCTCTGAGCTAGCCCCGCGGGCTCTTCTTTTAGCTACAACACACGCATTTATGATAAGACAGAGAATAATATGTACGTTCAAGTAAAAAGATACCGAGGGCATACCTTTCACGAGGCGAATGTTGCCTTCGTCCATCGCTGTAATCCTTTGCAAATGGCTGCGGCGGGTTTTTGTTGTACCCATCGCTTCAGTTCCTGACTTGGCCGCTAACGGCGTGACGGTCGGCCCTCCTCCCCAATAGAGAAGGTTATGGTCAAACATTGGCTGCGCGAGCGCGCGCTCGAGGTGCACGACATGCGGAAGAGTTGTCCAAGGTAGGGCGCTCGCACTGGGGGCAGGACAACTGAAGCCCCTCGCTTCCGTTCTCAGCTTGTCTGGGACTATAGCAGTTATCACTGCTCGGTGTGTTTAATTAGTGATAGGGATTAAACCACAGCACGACCTCGACAGCTCTAATACGTAGCACCACTACGGTATCTGAGGGCTCCCTCGAAATATATACAGCAGGCATAGAAGGGCGAGAAAACTTGAGTCTGGCGTCGCGCGAACTTTGAATAAAACGCTCGCTCGATCACGATTTATGGCCGCCAGTACGGGATGGTAGGACCCTAGAATAAGTGATAGAGTCTAGCAGAGTTTTGACGGATGGTTTGTGTTGCTCCCGCTTATGTTTAAAGCGACGGTTGGCCGAAAAGTCGTGCTGGAGCTTGCTGCCCTCCGATTTGCGTAAGTGGCTACTTATATGTCGTTATCGGCCGAATGGAGTGTAGGCAGTTTCAGTGAATAATAAAATGCATTTAGCGTTCCGAGTAACACTACGAAAAAACCTGTGTACCTGCTTAAAGGGTTTTGCTCATGGTTGTGACTAGAGCCATTGAACAAGCTACGGCTTACGCGACATTCAAACTGGCGGTTCAACCGCGTTCGCAAAGCGGTAGCGAGCGCGGTTGAATGGAGATCCAATACAATTTCACGCGCGTTTGATGATGAAACCGAGTTGATCCCCTTTGCGGTTAAGATTAGCACACCACTGTGAATTCACCTTCAGAGTTTGACACTTCAGTAATCTCTTTGCTTAAAACTATTGCTGTCAATTGTTTATGTTTATATTTGTTATTTAATAAAGACGCGTTGCAGGCATTTCTTCTTCAATAAATGTGTACGCTGATTTTGTTCGTGCAGTAAGTTTTCTTGTACGACTATGTCGCTCTCCAGTTGGACGTCGATCGCTAGTGAACTTATGTTCCACTTGAGGATGAATCTGAATTTATCAAAAATATAGTTTCATGTGGATCCCCAAAAAGCGAAACAGCGTCATCAGCGTGTTCAACAGGAATAATATCAGTACGAGTTTTAATAGCCCTTAAGGAAATTAAGCCGTCTACATGTAAAATAATCTAAAATAATAATAAAAATAAATAATGAAAATGAAATGAAAAATTACACCATCGCTAAGCCAAACCAAATGTTAAAATTCATGAAACGCCACTTTAAATATAGTCCTCGTGCAGTTAGATAACCTCTGATCCCCGCCAACATCACGCCCTCTCTTGAATATGGTTCCGACCTCTGGGATCGTTAAAATCATTACCTAATCAACAACATAAAAAAAATGCAATGTACATCCTACAGGTATGTTTTTCAGTTCCTATCGTTAGTGGCAAAGTGTGATTGTCCTGAAACGTTAACTTACGTGGAAGACTCTACAATCTCGACGACAGCGCGCTTCCGCGTAAAACTTGTGCACATAGATATTGTCACGAATGACGAGAGGACGAAACAAAAAAACTGAGGAAACTGAAACGTTTAAGGGGGCGAACATGTGTTCAAAACAAAAAGGAAAAAGAAGATAACAACAAAGCGTCGCGGGCGTCGAAGTCGGCGTAACAGCAGGGTCGAACGCTGGGGCGAGACTGACTCCGGCTCGCCACGCGGAGCGCCTTCTGTACACGTCGTAGGTTTCTGGAACATTCGGCGTAGAAGGTTCGGCGCGTAGAACATTCGTAACCTCGAATCAGCAACGATGGTTCTCGAACTTACCAGAACATCACATTGAAAGCGTCAATCAAAGAAGTGTCGCCGCGGCCAGGAATCGAACCCTGGCCTTCTGCGTGGCAGGCAAGCACGATAACCGCTAGGCCACGGCCGCTTTTTTTTTTCTTTATTGCCGGGCAAAAGAACACACGCATAGGCACACTATAACATACACGAGGAGCAAATGGCCCGCCTTGCTATGGCTAGCGTCCTGGGGTTTAAAATTTTCGCATTGTTACGAGTACTTCAATTCGCGGAAGCCACTCGGGAACACTTTCACGAGCCTTGACGAGTTCAAGAAAATAAATAATGCTCTCACGGAAATGCTCCTGTGCTTCTCGTGCGTCACTGTCAGCATGGCGCACGGCCATCCGCGACCTCCAAATTCCGTGCAGACACAGTAGCATTATAAGATCAAACGGGACGCCATCATCGTTCTCCACAGAAAGATACCTGATCCCGTGGGGCTCGAGCGGTAACTCTTTTTTCAATGTGCGCTGGAGGACGTCCCACAAAAAGACGCCATCCCAGCACTCTAGGAAGACATGTTCAATGGTCTCCGGCTTCTTACAAAGAAAACAGTGAGAGCCCCACGGGACTAAGAGGCCCTTATCCTCCATCCACGTCTTTACCGGTAGAGTACCGGAGTGCAATTTAAAGAAAAACGTTTTAACACCGGGTGGCACTAGCATTCTTTTCACCCTTTTTAAAACGTCCTGACCCGGGCCAGCGGAGTACAAAGCTCTGTACATCGGAACAGGAAAAACAATGTCGCAAACATCTTTGTACAATCTTTTACGTGTCACTTCACTCAGATATCCGTGAGAAAAACGAGTTAATAAAAAACGGCATGACATCACCACTTCTTTAAAGTACCCATGTATACCCCCAGGCAAGTAGGACGAAGAAATAACAAACTCGGGCAAAACCCGACCCAGCCTTACTTGAAAAACAGTGCGCAAAAAAGGATCGCTAGCATCTCGAAAAAAAAGAAAACGGTTTACTACTTGACGCAAAAATAGGTGCGACAAGCTGAGTCCGCCCTCGCGGACGCGCCGGAAAAGGTTCATTCTGCTCGTTTTCTCCCACGACGAGCCCCAAATAAAAACTGCAAAAACACGGTGAAGTTTCTGCACGTTCACTCTAGAACAATGCAACACTTGCATTACGTACCACAGCTTGCTTACAAGAAACAAATTGCAAACTGTGGTGCGCGCGAAAATAGAAAAAACCCCAGCCCCTCCATTTCTCGGCTTTGTCGCGGAGTTCACCAACTTGACTACGCCAGTAAGGCTCGCTATCGCGGTAATATTCGAGAGGTACACCTAAATACTTAGCAGGGGTGGATACCCACCTTATATTCGCAAACACGCTTGGTGTTACACACCAGTCCCCGTGCCAGAAACCTAGACATTTGTTCCAGTTAACGGCACTTCCACTAACACCGCAAAAGCGCTTAACAGTATCCACTGCTTCGACGACGCTTTCTAGGTTGGCACAGAACATAGCAATATCGTCCGCATAAGCCAAAACACGGACTTCGGATGAATGTAGTCTAAAGCCGCTTATTTTACTATTTTTGATGATACTTAAACAAAATGATTCTATGTAAATGCAAAAAAGCAATGGTGATAACGGACATCCTTGGCGGACAGATCGCTGCACCTGAACACGCTTCCCTACCGACTTATTTACTATTAGCCTAGTAGTACAACCACTGTACGCCATGCGCACACCCTCCCGTATAACTGATCCGACGTTGATATGATCCAAAACAGATAAAAGTACATCATGTGGAACCCGATCGAAAGCTTTCTCCGAATCTACTTGTAACATGGCTACGCAACTCTGCATGGCATCGCAACACTCCAAGACGCTCCGCGCTGTATGAATATTAGTAAAAATAGTTCTTCCCTTTATTCCGCAGGTTTGATGAGAACCAACAATTTCAGTTATGACGCTTTGCAGCCTGCTGGCCAAGATCTTCATCAGTATTTTGTAATCAACATTAGTCAGACTTATGGGTCGATAGGATGCAACATGCCGAAGTTTAACTGCGTCTTGCGTTTTAGGAATGAGGACGGTATGAGACGTTAAGAAAGAAGGCGGAAGAATGTTGAGGTCGAAAGCTTCGTTGAAAACATTTGCTAAAAAAGGAGACAATATATTTTTGAATGCTTTATAAAACCCTGCACTTAGTCCGTCCGGCCCCGGGGACTTCCCGCGGTTCAAAGCTTCTATTGCTGTCTTAACGTCCTCGCACGTGATGGGACCTTCTAAAGCTGATATTGTTGTATCGTCTAAACGCGGCATGCGAAACAAAAATTCACTTTTAAACCCCTCAACATTAACGGGATTGTAAGAAAATAACGTGCTGTAATAATCGAAAGAACGCCCTCTCGATTTCCACACTCAGGAAGAGTGTGGGAAATTGCATAGTTAATGTTCGGTTATCGCCTCTGCAACGCACCTTAGGGGGTACAGGATATCCAGATTATAATATATATATATAGTTTTTTTTTCTTAAGCTTAACAGATTTGTTTACAAAAAAGCCGTAAAGTTACACTTACGCCGCTTGTGGAGGTGAGTTATACAGTCGGGGGACATAATATAGGGGCTAATCGTAACGATCAGTCGGCTAATTAATTAAAAATCGTTATTAACTTTTTAATAATGAGAATAGACATATGGTTCCAATTAGAAAGTTGCTCAGCGTCATCCAAAACCCTAAATCAGTCATTTTCAGAAAGACTTTGAGCGAGTGAGAAGCGTAGTAGTGCACTAAAGTTACCACTCGTGGAGCAGGTACAAAGCTAGCGGTTGCGGTAAGGCTCCCGCACGATTTTTCCGTCTTTTATCTAGCCCCAGCCTTGTACCTGCTCCACGAGCGGTAACTTTAGTACAATACTACGCTTTCACGCGCTCAAAGTCTTTCTGAAAATGATTGATTTAGTGGTTTTCGATGACGCTGAACAAGTTTCTAACTGAAACTATATGTCTGTTTCCATAATTTAAAAAGTTAATTAACGAATTTTAATTAATTAGCCAACTGATCGTTACAATTATCCCCCACAAATGTGTCCCCCTGGCTGTATACACTCACCTCCATAAGTGGCATAAGTGTAACTTTCATGGTTTTTTTTAAACAAATCTGTTAAGCTTATAAAAAAACACCCTGACACCCTGCGTGTGTATATATATATATATATATATATATATATATATATATATATATATATATATATATATATTATGTCCAATGAGAAGAAGGCCATTGGAGATGCGGAAATGTGACACGGCTGGATGGCGGTTATGAGCTCTTGTAAATTTCGGACGCGAAAGGGTCGGGGAAGGAGGATGGTGCATAGCTGTCTCCGAACAAAAAGAGCCAGGAGTTTCTGCCAGCACCCTCTCTCGGAGTAGATGCTGCGGAAGGGAATTTCCGGCATGTTGGTCTTTGCGGAGAAGAGCACCTACAGATACCGCTTAGTTGCAGTTTCCACAGGAGTTTTCATATTCGGATGGTCTAACTCAAAGCAAAGGTCTCTTAGCTTGATGTGGAGTAATCAGAGGACCCCTTTTCCAGAACTGTGAAGTGATTTTCAACAGCTGCGTTTGAATTTCGTATTTGTCGACCTGGAGGAGCCTGAAGTTGTGCTCGCGCGTTTCTGTTACTGTGATTAGATCGAGACAGTTGCCTTGAGACATGGAGCTGGATGTAAAAAGACCGAACAGATTGCCGCTCCTAGGAAGTCGTGTTGTTCATGTTCTGGTGTGATGGCTGCGATGATTGAACATTAAAAGAAACATTGAGTTCAAAATCGGGTGTTTGCATCGGGTCGTGCCTTGCGCCAGTTCTGAGCGAAATATATCTGTCCTACGTAGACCGGGCCGTGGAGGCACCTGAAAAGCACAGCCCCCCATTGTGGAGTCTACGTCGAGTTACGTAGACGACTATTTCATTATCTACCCTGAAACTATAAAAGTGGAGGCCATTTTGCCTTTTTTTCATCATGCAGTAGGTCATCTTAGGTTAAAAAGGAGGGCGTATTTTCAGAAGGGCTGCAATTTTCGGACCTTCGACTGACCAAGACGACGCGTGGGTATTTGCTGGTATTTCCAAAATGCAAAACAAAAGCAAGCTCTTTCGTTTGTGCCCACTTCAAGAGTGTTCAACTAGAGGTGATGAAGGCGCTACTCATCACGGAAAAAAGCAAATCATCGCAGCATTCAGCGAACGAAAGCATTAACAAATAAGGTAAACTGCTTCTGAGATCAGAATATCCAGTGGAAGGAGTCGTCTCGTGTTTTCCCAACTCATCAGGTGAGAAACTACTAGGAACCCTCTACCTATACGACAAAGGATTACCAGTATCTCTTACTTTCACAGCGCATCGGAACGCATTCGATCAATTGCTTCCCGCTTTGACACGAAAGTCGTATTTTCCTACAGGATCAGACTGGCAAGCCTGTGCAATATGACCAACCGGAAAGGGACCAAGCTTTCCTCCGAGAAAAACATTGCACCAACTTCAGAGATTGTGCGATGGAGATCGTGTAACCAGTGCCCCTCAAATTCGGAGCTGGATACATCGGTCAAACTGGGCGATGCATAAACGATCGTCTACAAGAGCACAAAAACGAGGCAACATCAAAAGCCGATCACCCTACACACCCTCTCCCTGTTCACGCGAAGAAGTGATTTGGGTGCGCACCGGACTTTGGCAGCACTAAGGTCCTAGGAACACTCTGCGATTCGGACGTGAAATCATCGTAACCTTCTTCATGAAAAAGCAAAATGGAACTTCTCATCTGTGTTGTTGACCCTCACAAGACGTAAAATAGAAATGATCAGCCCGGAACTAGAAAAATCACAAAGCATGGACAGTCACCATAAAGCCGGGGTCACCCTGCTTATACATCATACAAAATACAGTCAGCATGCAGATTCAAAAGCGAGTCACCCCGAGATCTGTGCTTCATATGCCGTATCAGGAGCGTATCAGGAGCGTACCAGGAGCTTATGACATAATTATTTGCGCCAATAACACAACAATTCAATTAGATTGTTTTATTTAAACATACTATATCTGAATCGCTAAGGCTACACAAATCCTAGCAATTGTGTTTTTCAAATGTATACTATAGTATCTAGAATTTCGCAGTACATTACAAATTCAATCAGTTTTGACATTGAACTAATCGAGTATTTCTTAATGGATCAAGTGTCCTGATTAATCCAGAGAAATTTATAATCGGGGCACAACCCTAAACCCTAGTTTTTATATTACATCTTCATTTCTTTTTTATATTGTCCGCTCTTTTTCCATCAGGTTCAAATTCATTTTTTTAATAGAAGCAGCAGCAGTTTGCCTAATTTTCCTGGTGACCGAAAACACTATATAACATATATATATATATATATAAACATATATATATAACTGGGAAAAAAAAAAAACGGCCTCGAAAAAAACAGCAACAACGGACGATTTATTCATCGAAGTTTCAACCGGAGACCGGCCTTCGTATATATATATATATGAGAGAGATATGGATATATACAGGGTGTTTCACGAAAGGTGGACAAATTCGATATTGCGAAAACTACGCGTCGCAACAAAAAAGGCTTGTGTCTTTTGTCCTGGGCCAGGGCCTATTTAGGAAAATTATTAAAGTCCGAGATAATTAAATTGTTAATTATTTTGCGTAATTAACTTTTTTAATATTGTCTTTAAGGGCATAGTTTCAATTAGAAAATTGCTCAGCGTCATCGAAAAACACTAAATCGAGAAATTGCAGAACGATAGAAGGCACGGGAAGCATTTTACGGCTTTCTGAAAAACCGTACAAATTCGGCGGGTTTTTAAGTTGTCGATTTGTTATCGGAGCGCATCTCCGCCCCGGCAGCACCGCGCCCCGTGGAGTGATAAGTGCAACTAACCTGTGCTTCGCTGTCATCGCGCGACGCAGCAGAGGTTGGTTGAACTATCTCTCCACGGGGCGCGGTGCGCAGGGCAGAGATGCGCTCCGATAACAAACCGAAACTTAAAACCCGTCGAATTTGTACGGTTTTTCAGAAAGCCGTAAAATGCTTCCGTGCCTTCTATCGTTTTGCAATTTGTTGAATTAGTGTTTTTTGACGATGCTGAGCAATTTCTAATTGAAACCATGCCCTTAAATCCAATAATAAAAAGTTAATTGACGCAAAAATAATTAACAATATAATTATCTCGGACTTTAATAATTTTCCTAAATAGGCCTCTGGCCCAGGACCAAAACGACACAAGCCTTTTTTGGTGCGACGCGTAGTTTTCGCAATATCGAATTTGTCCACCTCGTGAAACACCCTGTATATTCGAACTGGTAGGGCATAAGCTCATTGGCTTACCCCGAAATCTAATGCCGACATTCCTACCATAAATTATATACCTTTCAAGGAAACCAGTCATTAAAATGGATTCATGAAAAGGGTACTTACCTTCAAGTCAGGCTCAAATATTGAGGCCACGAGTCAGAATTCAGGCGTTTTGAGCTGCCTTCAGTAATACCTCAAACTCTGTTAGAAGGTACTGGGCGACGGCTATACATGTAGCGAATGTCTGAGTGAACGTTCATCTCGTTAATAAAAAGCGTGATGTCTGCGCAACGTAAGCGAGCCGGCGTCTAACATTTTACCGCAGATTACCTGCAGTGAATGAAAACTTAAGAAATGTAGGGCGTGGTGGCTCTCGAGCACCTGATTCTCTCTCCGCAAAAAAATGATATTCCAGTATTAGCAGATGAGAGCCGCATAAAAAAATCGCGAAGCAAGAAAACTACCCTCCTAACTTGCCGCTTAGAAAAAGAAAAGAAGACACGTTAGACGTCAGATTTAATATTCAGAAACAACGAAAGGCGCAAATCTGAGTAATCAGAGAAGTCGCTATCACCGGCCGCGGCGAACGAAAACAAGAAGAAAACTCCTCATGTGCGCCGTTGCGTAACACCGTTGCGAAAGCATTATTCAGTGACACCAGTCGACGAGGTGTGGGCCATAAAAAGAGGTTCCATTTTTTTTGTTTCGTGGCGACGACAGCCTGCCCGGTGGAGCGCGGTCACCCCGCTCCCAATCACTGTAACCCGAGGACTGGCGCGCGCGACACCGTCGCCGCCGCGAATACGATATTCACGACGAGTGGCTGAAGGAAGAAGTGACGACGGACAGAGAGGGGCCGTGCGGACGAGCCCACGTGCCTACATAATTCAGCCGGAGTAAAACAACACCTCTCCGCGCCGCGCCTCCCAGCGGCCCTGGTCGGCCATTTCTTCCCGCTCTTCCATCCAGGCTCCTCCGCTCTGGAGAGCAACGTGTTTACCGCGCGTTCCCTGATTTCGATGCGTTTTTCATAATGCAGACGGCGCGAGCTTTCCTGTCTGAATAATAAAGACGGTGGGCTCGACAAGTCCGCCGCACTCTTCGGTCGGTTCGGTCCTGATTTAACCGGTAGATTCGTGGACCGTTGTCACCGTAATCCTCTGCCAGTTGAAGCGGAACACGTAATACAAATTTAAATGAAATATTTAGGCCTGTCAGAGAGCCTGTATTGGACGTTCTACCGTTGCTATGGGGAGAAAGACGTACCGAAAACAAGGGACCCTTTTCAAAGGTCCGCGCCATCGCCTGTCCGCCATTGCACACGAGTGCTACGTCAGCGCTCGGCGTGAGCTCGGCTCAGCTCGGATTGGACACGAGTGCTGTGTCATCGGTCGGCGAGGACTCGTAGCCAATCATCAAGCTGCGTGCCCGAGAAATGGCGACGATCATTGTTGCTGGATCAACTTTTGTAAAGGGGCATTGGATGCAAACTCTATCTCCAAACTCACCCAATGCATCAAATACATATTATTCACTCGTTAAGAAAATATCGCTTAATATATCCTAGAATACACGAAAAAGCCGCTTTGAGTATATAGGCACCGAAAGTTTAAAACGTTCAAAAACGCAGCGCGTGGAGACTCTAAGCACATTCCTCTGGTTCCCCAGCCAATCCTATTTCGACATTAGCCGATCACAACGTCAAAGAGCCAACCACGAAGCAAAAAACGGCAGCGTGACAAGCCACGCCGCGGGGTTGTTAAGATGTCGGTGATTATTGTGAACCACATAGTAATATTATTTGCCATAACCCTCCTTCACGACTTCACCTATACCAGGGGTCTGAAGCTCATTTGTGTGTGGGGGCCACATAAAACCCACCCGCAAAAGGCCGAGGGCCAATATAAGGTAGCGAAGAGGGGGGGGGGATTCAAATGATTTTAAAGAGAAGCAGGGACCTTGTGATGCTGCAAGCGTTTTGTAAGCTCCCAATTGTGCAAGCGATATCCTTAGCTCTGATTTTTTTATAGGAGTACTTTGGGCCCTCTTTCATTACAAAGTTCTAGCACCAAAGACTAGGACAAGAAGAACAATGGAACAGGAAAGAGCGCTCTCCCATGCCCCGCAGTTCCTTCCTGTCCTAGTTTTTTACGCTATATTTTTGTTGGGAATAATCAAATAGCCCCACAGTTGATTTTAATTTGGGTCCTCACCTGCTCTGATAACAATAATTGCAATGGCTCCGCCCTGCCAACGTGCTGGCATTTTTAATAGATCAAGAGGTGAAGGGCACTGTCGTTCCAGTTGCTTAATTCACCCAGTAATTATACAAACTCAACGTGTCTCGAAAAAAAAAATCTGTTCATACGAGAGTTCTTGTTTTTCTGACGATTTTTATAGGTCTGAAACAACACTTGTATTTCAATAGTGATATTTTCTAAAGACGAGGATCTCCGAGCTCATAGATTCATCTTTGTCAGACACTCTTGATGAGCGAAAGTTCAAGCAGCCGAGATTCGTCCTTGAGCGAAGAGCTTGCGCTTGGAGTAGCGGAATTGTTGTACAGGTGATTGACGATGACGCAAAATGGGAATCGGAAAATAAAATGAAACACGGGGCAATTGAACGCAAATAAATATAAACTATGCAAATACGTAAAATAGAAGAGCTACGCTTCGAGCGCCAATGAATCGGCGAGATGAGATAACTATGGCGCATGCCGGTCCCAGCACTCGAGACGTGGCAATGGGGGCTCACAGCCGGTGGCATGCGAGCCACGTTCCAGCATGTCGCGGGTCGCATCGCGGCCCACTGGCAGCGTGTTTGAGACCCCTGACCTATGCACTACGGAGTGAATAGACATGTGATAACTGTGGTAGGGACGTATTACATGTTGCACATTTGTCGGCGCACCTATAAAGTTGTCTAGGGGCCATAATATACACGGCGGGACCAAGCGGGAAGGAGGATCAGTGGCGGAGTGTGGTAGCGCGACCTCACCTAGACCGACAGACATCTCCGCTCTTCCTATGACGCCCCGTTATGAGCTCGGCCGCCAGATATCTCCTCTATTTCTGAATCGTTCTGACAATGGCGTTGGAGACAATGGGGTACTGCGTTTCGTTGAATTCATTTTTTCCAGTCTGAAGTGATGGAATGATCCGTACGTGACAGTGTGTGCTATGATGTGGACTGTGATGTGGTAGAAGCGTACGAGAAATCGTGGGCTTCTGGATACCTGCACGGAAAGAGAATTTGAGATCAGGATAAGTAAGAAACAGTTTTGATTAGGCCTCGTTTCGTTAGAGCTGCAGACGGTAATTTCTCTTTACAACTACGCTACTGTTTAGTTTTATGTAATTTTGTGTGTGACGGTATTTCTGCGTGCCTTTCACGAATGACTAAACTTTAACTGGTTTAGATCTAGTAGTATAATCCTGCTGAGCACGAAAGCTCACCAAAGGAAAGATGATGACGAATTCCCCCGAAGCTCACAACGATCTGGACGTTCTTATATTTTATTTAGCTTTGTTACAAGAGAAGCTTTCAATATAGTTCGTTGTCTGTGTACATACTAAATACCTTCTACCTTTCACGACTGCGTATTCGACGAATTTGACGAAGATTTGACGACGGGCAAACAGCATGGGCGGACAGGCTAGAACTTGCCCGGTGGCTCGGATCGGCTTCGTCCAGCAGAGTCGAGATGATCGGAGAAGCCGGACAATCGGTCGACGTCACGCGATGTGGATAGGAGGTATTGGAGAGGCCTTAGTCAGTCTAGGTGGTGTTAGTTAGCGCACACACAGCTCGGAGCACGTGGAGCGAAAGCTCGCGCTGCAGAACCAAGGAGTCCTGGGTTTAATGCCCACCCCTGCCCCGTTTAGATCTGGATGAGCATCGTACCGGCGCGCGGTCGTGCATCACTACTACATGGTGCACGTTAAAGACCCCAGGCTAGCGGTTGTACTGCACTGGCTAAATTTCTCATCTGCGGCGTAAACAGGTGTCACCGCACCTCAAGCACATCAAAGGCAGACCGACCTTACGCTGTATAAACACAACCGTCAAATAATTTTTTTATGAAAGCTGGACTAAGGGACTTGAACATCGCCACCTGCTGCGATCGGCCAGCTCCGCACCGCTGACGCATCATGGCAGGCCATGATGTCTCGGTTCCTTTGTCCCGCCATGTAGATATAGGACCCCAGCTGGCGCCAATGAAGAGACCTGGCTGTACATCATGAAGTTATACGTTAGATTCGTGGTGGAGCACGTGTATCTATTCGCTTAATTCTAAGCGAGCGCTTGTGCAGATTGTTTTGTTTATGTTGCCCCAAAAACGAAGCTGGTTGTGCTGACATGCCATGCCACGAGGTAGGCACCGAGGAACGGACGGGCAGACAAATTTCAGAATGAGGAGGGTTCTGTAAGAAAGTATTCCATCCCCTATAATCCTCTACTATTTATTCTACTCCACTTCATGTTAAGTGCGGCTTAGCCAACGCTACAATTAAAACCCAATCAAGCAGCACTAAAAGTGCATCGTCATGATGCTCGTCGTCTGTGCGGGTTTGTCACAACCGCCCAACCTCATCACGCAAAGTAAATGCGCCGTCCTCCGGTGTTTTTTGTTTTGTTTTTTTTGTGCGTGATTGGTTCAGTTTGTGATTGCAATCGGACAAAGACGACGAGGGCCGTGATGACGCCTTCTTGGCGTTGATTGATTTGCTCTGTTGCATTGAAGCCTTGGGTGCGGTAAGACTTTATATAAAACAGAGTATGAGTATTTGTGCATGCGCCGATATAGAGAAGCTTTCAAAAGCATGCAACGACATTCTCTTACCACAATTTTCTCCGCGACAGTGGAAACAGCGTGTCGGGAAGCAAGGAAAGTAGTGCTGACGATTTTGCGGACCGGTTTAGGGGTTTGACAAGGAACGTTGTTTGAGGCCTGGTGAGAGATTGAGGCGCGTTATCTCTTGTGGCACCTTCCCCATCGAAACGTCCTCTATCAGGAGGTACATCTGTCGTCGGCACTTTGCAGAAAATAACTGCGAAAAATAGCGCGGAAACGTTTGAGCTATCGGAAGCCTCGGTTCCGGTTCGAAACTGCATGAATAAAATCAAGTCGCGGGTATTTTAATGCGCTAGAATAAAACACTCGTTTTCGGTGTGTCAGCCCGTGTGTCAGCGCCGTGCATGCATGACGTCGCGAGCAGAGTGGGATGGTGAGGAGGTATCGTGTCGATAGTGAGGAGAGAAAGAGGGGGACGCGTGCTGACGTCAGCCCTTAGGACCAATACGAGCGTCGCACAGCTGGTGCAGAACCAGAGACGAACAGGCGCCGCGCTGCTTTGGAATGCAGCTCAGTTGCCGCTCCGGCGAAGGATATGGTTCTTTCCACGAGTGATATGGCCGACCGTATCCAAGAGCGACGACGGAAGAAAGCCGAGGCCCCGCACTCATTCAATTGCATTTCCATCGGATTCAATTCATCGCACGTTATTGTCACGTTTTGGGTTCTTTTTTGTCGAAGTTAACATAATTGAACACGTTTGGAAAATATGCGTGTTCGGGTGTGTTCCTCTGCGTCAAGTTTAGTTTCAGAAAGCTACAGAATTGCAGACAGAATGCAAGCTGTAAAACGTAAATCTGCTTGCACGACATGAGGGCAGAAACCGAGGGAGTGCAGAAGGCGAAAGCGGGCGAGGACGTCAGAAAGCCGAGCTCCGGTTGGAATGGTAGACGCATACCTAACTGCCTTTGTCTCCACTGCACTCCTCGAACGCATTCGAATGCGAAAGCCAAATTCCGGGCGCCGGCGTTTCGCGTTTTAATTCGTTCAATTAGTGCAATGGAGAAAAAGGCAGCCAGCTTTGTGTCTACCCACTAACCATTGCAACCGGAGCTCGGCGTTTTGATGACCTTAAAGCACTTTTGTCTCCTCCCCCCCTCAGTTTCTGCCCGACCGCAGGGCGTGACTTAACATATAAGCCTCTCGGGTCGTCATGGGTCCTTGAGCAGCCTCATCGACTAATGCCGCAACCTCATTGACGTCTGAGAAATATTAATAATATGATTGGAATACTCACCAATACTCACCAGTACTCACCCAATACTCACCAATACTCACCACACTCACCATTTCTTGTGCTGCCAGTGATCATAGGCCGTTCCAATAATGGCATTCTGGGTGCTGTCAGCATTGTGTCCTGGGCTGTGGAAAACGTCCAGAGTATGCACAGTAGCTTTTTTTTTCTTTTTCGGAATCTCAGTTGTTTTGTATCGGTCCATAGCCCTGTAAATCGGAAAGTTTTTGCCCGAATAATAAGCGAAGGAAAGGTGTGGTTAAAAAAAAAGTATTAGAGAGTTTTACGGAACCGTTTTTGAAAATGCGATACGGTACGATAGGCCCTCCGGTAACAACTGCGCATGTGCGGAGTCTTCTGCTGTGGCACATGCGCAGTTCGTACCGGAGGGCCAATCGTACCGTATCGGACGTGCAAAAACGGTTCCCTTAAACTCTCTATTATGACGTGTGTCACCACGCTATAGCCCATGTTTCGGCTATTTAAAGCCTGAGGCAGGTTGATTAACGTTTTATTTTTCATCTGTAAAATACTTTGTCTCTAGCTTCGAAGATCTCTTCATGAATGGGTGTAATACATCAATTATTTAGCACCTTTGAAGGCGAGATGTTACGTTTAAATATAGCTCTACTATCACTGCTTTGCACCGCTCTTCCGCGAGTGCAATCATGAAAAATATCTTTTCACTCATAAACGCCCCTTTAACTAAGCACACGAAAAAAATATTCTAAAATATGAGGCTTTACCATTGTTGTAGGCGTTACCAAGAAAAGGTAACGGAATACGCTACTCGTTTCATGCAAATAAAAGAAACTCGTTATCGTTACCGTTACCGCCAAAACGTAACGCAAGTTACTTTTGCATTACTTTCGAATTATATATTAAAACTTTTTTACTGTTTGGAATTTACAGGTACACATAAGCGCCATATTTCAGGAAACATTATGTCTATGCAGAAACTAAACATAATTTTTGTATACGTTTTTTACGGCTCCGCTTAACTACTCACAAGAAAAATACAAAAAGGACGCCAAGAACTCAAAAATTTACATCGGTTGGAGCCTAGAAACGCAAAAAAAATATGTAAGTGTAATTTTTTTAAGTTTTGGGAAGAATATGTAACGAGTCATGTAACTGCTTTTCCCTTTACTCGAAATTAGTGACATAAGTACGTTACCCGATACTGTTCTGAAAATGTAATTAGTACGTTACTACGTTACCGAAAAAGTAACGCGTTACTGGTAACGCGGTCACTTGTAACGTGTTACCGCCAAAACTGGTCTTGGCCAACCGCCCCCCCTCCCTTTTACACCATATCACGTCTATAATTGGGCTAAAAATTGGGCTTCTAGCGCCAATTTTAGCCCATATTTTTAATGTATCTTTGCGTACCAGTATGTTTCCAGCAATATGGAAGGAAGCCATAGTTGTGCCCATTCATAAAGCTGGTGATGCTAGTAGTGAATCAAATTATCGTCCCGTGTCACTACTGTGTGGTTTTGCTAAAGTAATTGAAACCATTATGCAAGAATGTCTTTTCTCTCATTTATCTAAGTATCTGACGCTGCAACAACATGGTTTTATTAAAGGACGCTCTGTCGAAACTAACCTTTGTACTTTTTCTACACTACGCAGCCCCGGTCGTTTCAAACCGAGGGCGGGTTGACTCGGTATATTTCGATCTTACAAAGGCTTTCGACAAGGTTGACCATGCTTTGCTTGTACATAAATTGAAACAATGTGGTTTCGCCCCTAAACTTTGTGAATGGGTTTATAGTTACTTGTCATCGAGGAAAAATTTTGTTCGAGTTGATACTGTGTTATCTAATCCGTTTTTCCCAACTTCAGGCATACCCCAGGGGTCAGTGTTGGGGCCACTGTTGTTCCTGGTATTTATAAATGATATTTTAAATTGTGTAAAGTTTGCTAAAGTGCTTTTATTTGCCGATGACATTAAGTTATTCTCAAGTATTTGTTCTGAAAAAGATTGTGATGCGTTACAGTTTGATGTTTTGAGAATTTTGCAATGGTGCTCATCCAACCGTTTGCCTTTGAATATAAACAAAACTAAAGTCATCTCGCTAACTAGACGTAAAAATCCCTTACATTTTAAGTACACGTTGGGAAACTGTATTATTACTCGAACTGATATGATCAGGGACCTCGGGGTGTTAGTCGATTGCAAACTTACGTTCAGTTCTCATGTAACTACTATTTGTGGTACCGGGTTCAAAATGCTTGGTATGATCTCCCGTTTGACTCGGCACTTCCAAGCACCTGAGGCCATATTACGTTTATTTTGTGCTCTGGTCAGGCCCAGGCTCGAATTCGCTTCTGTCGTGTGGAACCATTTAACGGAGACTGAATGTAGACTTATTGAAGCGGTGCAAAGGCGTTTGGTTCGCATAGTCTATGATCGATACTTCCACAGGAGACTTTACTCTCGACCACCATTCTCTGCTTAAGATTTTGAATCTCAGCACTTTGGATGACCGAAGGCATTGCCGAGATGCGGCTTTTCTACAAAAGCTTATCCAGGGTGTAATTGACGTACCTGACCTTTTGGGCAGCATAAAGTTACGTGTGCCAACGAAAGTCACGCGACAGTGCGACATGTTCTACCCCGACATGCGATTAAAGGAGTCACCAATCTATCGTATTCAGACATCATGCAACCTCCTTGTCCAACCTCCAATGCCTTGTCCAGCACGATCTTTTTCATGCCTTATTTTACCTTTAACACCTGATGTGTATTTTATGTACTTTGTTACGACTGTTTTATTATGCTGACTGTTCTAATATGACTATTGTGGTTTCCATATGTTTGCATGTTTCATAGGAATCTGACTTCTGTGCACCAATGTCAAAACCATTATGGTGTTTTTGGGCACGCAATAAATAAATATCAAATACCAAATATCAAATAATATTGTTAGCTAATGCAATACAAAATGAAACTCCGGAATTAGCAGTGGGCATGGCGAAAGCGCCGGTAGCAGAGCACTCAACATTTGTCCCGTTGACTTGGTAATGACCCTGCTGCTGTCCTCTGCCTTGGCTTAGCGACTACACTTTGATGATTCAGCGCTTCGGGTGACAACAACCAACTGCTGCCTTCAACCAAAAAATGACTTCATCATCGAAGCCCTCCCACCATACACCGCGATCATTGGAAGGGGGACGTCATCAGCCTTGACCACTACAAAACCGTTGCTCCGAAATCATTGGTGCGCACGGCGAAAGTGCCGGGAGCAGAGCACTTAATATGTGTCTCGTTGACTTGTTACAGGTTAGTTACGCCATTAAGTTCAAAAGTGATGAAATACTTCTTATCGTTGTGCCAAGTCCTCTCACATTGTTAGCCATTGCATGTGACTGTTACCATGTATGCGGATTATTTTTGTGCAGTGACATCAAGAAAACGCGGGCCCGAGAGTCAAAGAAATGTTCGAGTCTATTATGAAAGGTCAAATGGCCATTGGAAACGATTTGGACGAAGTGTAAGAACGACTAGAAATGACTGAAATAACTGTGAGCAGCTTAAGCCTGCGGATGAATCTGCTGGAAAGCAACCGTAAGGAAATGACAGATAAAAGGGAATCTGTCGAGAGCCTAAAACACTATGTAGTGAAAATGCATGAGGCTAAAAATTACCAGAGTAGAAAGATGGTCGATCTGGAAAACCTAAGCCGGAAAGCTAATTTGTTTGTGTTTGGAGTTCTCCAGACGAGACAGAAGGAGTAGTGCGTCCCAAAGTTATTAACGAAGTGTTCGGGAATAAACTAAACTAGGCGTTAAGTGCTCGTCTGTAGAACGCATTCGCTGGCTGGGAAGACCAGCTGCAAGTCGGCCAGTTAAACTGTATTTTCAAGAATAAAAACAGGCGGTACTACGAAACGCTGGAAAACTGAAAGGAACGCGCATCTTTGTGCGAAATCACTACTCTACGGAAACGCTAAGACAGCGAAATGGACTTCGGATAAGCGCAAAAACAGATAAGGAAAGAGGAAAGATCTCACTGGTCAATGATACACTTCTCATTGATAACACGAAAACGTTTGGGATGATGCTGCTAAGAACGCCAGTACAGCCTGAGAGTAGTGCGGCGTCTAACATAAAACGATTACAGTCTCCGGCGCACCAGTTGCCTGTACTATCTTTGAATGCCAGAAGTGTTGCTAACAAAGCTGATTGTCGTTAAATGCTGCTCTTTTCTCGCGATCTTCATTTAGTAATACTAAGAGAAAGTTGGTTGTATGACAGAATTCACAATGGTGAAATTGTTCCACCCGGTTATCATTTGTACAGACGCGATCGTGGCTCACGTGGTGGAGGCGTCGCGGTCATTGCAAAATCACATATCAATGTATCCGTACTTGGCCAGTTTGAGGGCCATGAAAGTTTGTTTTCGAACGTGTCAATATGGAATTTCAATTTTTTGGTGTATGCTGTTTATTAGCTCCAAACGCCACAGATTTGTTTTAGACAGTCTATACAATCATCGGCTGGTCCAGCGTGGCGAATATAATAAAGCGATTTTAATTTACCCGGTTTAGATTGGAAGCAGCGAGCATACGGAGCCTCCAGCAGCAATGATGTTATGTCGGACATGATGGTAGCTTTAAACCTTGATCAAATTGTTTGTGAGTACACTCGTGAAAGTGCTCTTTAGGCCTTTTCTTTCTTTCTCTTTTTGTTAGTCAAATAGTTTTTGAAGGTGTGCTTTGTGTTGAACCCGGTATTTCACATCATCGCTTGAAGTCATTTTGTAGGACTGCAAAACAGATTGGAAGCACGAGGAATCGTTCTGATGTAAATATTGAAGACTTTGAAAGAGGTAATGACGGAAACAATTTTGATTACTTTGACGATGAATTAAATAGTACCTCTGAGGATAATGTTTGTAGTTTATGCGTGAAGTTAAAGGACGCTATAAGTTTTTCTATTGAACATCGTACCCCGTCAAGGAAAGTACGGAAAAATTGCCAAAATACTTGGGTTAGTTGGGAAATTATTCACATTAAACGCAAAATGAAGCAACGTAGAAGGAAACATAAGATACCAGCAGGGCAATTTGAGAAACTAAAACAGGAGTTGGTGGTAAATGTAAATCTCGCAAGAACAGAATATTTTAATTCAAAGCTTAATTACTTTATTAAAAGTGACCCACGCAAATTTGGGCGTTATCTAGGACAAAAAAGGTAGGACTGGAAAAACTAAAAATAGATGGGAATTTTGTAACCGAGGATAGGAAAGTGGCACAAGCTTTAAATCGGTACTTTCAGAGAGAATTCAATGCTAAAAAATTAACACGAGGTGTAAAACCTGTTAGTGGGTTGTAACGAGGTTTTGCCCATTTTAGTGCTACGTAAGCTGAAAGTTATGAAGAGCTCTGGATGGTCTCCCCAATGCTTTTTTAAGGCGCTACGCCGAGCAGTTGGCTGAATATTCAGCTGTGATGTTTAAATTTTTGTTACTCATCCGTAAAGTGCCTAACGACTGGAGCAGAGCTCCACTAAGGCCAATTTACAAAAAAAAGGAGATATATTTTTTTGTGGAATTATCGGCCAGTATTTATGACTTGTAGTTGTTGCAAGTTACTAGAACACGTGGTGGGCAATTTTATTAAAAAGTTTTTTTTATAACTTTTAACTTATCGGATTTAGGAAGGAAATGTCTATTCTCAAGCAACTTGTAACGACAGTCCATGAGTTTTCCGCGATACTCGATGACTCACGGCAATTTGATGTAATTTTCTTAGATTTTTGTAAGGCGTTTGACAAGGTAACATCTCAGAAACTGATATATAAGCTAGAACATTTCGGTTTGCCTTCTTATATTATTATTTAGATTGCAGCATATTTAAGAAATAGAACTCAGTTTTTTTATGTGAAGGGTCATGTTTCCGAGGTTCCTGCTGCCACATCTAGTGTACCTCAAGGGAGTGTGTAATGTATTTTTTTTTGCCTAAAATACGTTAAAGATCTCGCCGAAATAGTGTCGCAGTCGATTTCAATAAGGTTGTTGGCGGACGACTGTATTATTCTTCGAGACATTAATTCTGCTGACGATCATGCAGCACTTCAAGAATCTATTCCTGAAATTGAGAAACGGTGTGAAAATTGGGACATGAACTTCAATATCGAGAAACCGGTTCTTTTGAGAACTGCAAGGAAAAGAAATATTAGTTTGGTTATGTACTGCTTACTTTCCTGTGCTATTCCATTAGTTACTAGCTATAAAAAATTAGGCGTCACGATTACCAATTCCTTAACATGGTCAACACGTATCTCGAATATTTGCTCCGCAGCATTCTCAAAACTGTGTTTTCTAAGGCGTAAACTCAAACACGTCCCTAGTTACATCGAGGTTCTTGCATATACCACAATCATTAGGTCCAAACCTGAGTATGCATTAGTCATTTGGAACCCATACATTAAAAAAGACATTAAACAACGAAAATCGTTCAGATTCTAATTCGGTAAATACAAGTTTTCCCCCACAAACCTTATTAGAGAAATTAACATACCAGCGCTAGAATGACGTAGAAAAATGACTCGTATATTATTTCTTCTTAACATACCAGCACAGGAAGTAAACATAGAAACGCCAACTTTCCAAACTCCGCTTAGCAGAAGAAGGACAGGACACACCAAGGAAAACTCTTTGTAATACATGTTCGCGAAGACAAATGCTTTTAAGCACAGTTTTATCCCCTCGTATAGTTTCTGGGAAGAATTCTCTTCCGGAGGCTATTTTTCCAACATCTAGTTTCCTTCAGGCTATAGAAGATTATTTACTTAATTAACCTAAATTTTGTGCAGCATTGTTCTTGTCTATTTGTTTATATATATATATATATATATATATATATATATGTATGAGAGAGAGAGTAGTAGAGATAGATGTATATATATATATATATATATATATGCTCATATACATCTTTTAACTATATTTGTTGGTCAAGATTGTTTGGTTTCCTTGTCTTGTATTTTCTGCTATTGTGTAATTTACATGGCGTTTCATGTGCTTATACTTTGCTCCTGCTCGGGCATGAGAACTGGCCTGCACTATAGTGAAATAAATAATAAATAAATAAACAGATAAATACAAAAATAAATAAATAAATTACAAGCTTGTGCAAGCTTGTAATTGCACGCACTTGCCCACACGAACAGAGACATGGCGGCGACAAGATGTCTTGCTTGTAATCGTTTTGCCGACATCAGCCTCGCGCCGCAGCTTTGCTCAGTCTCAATGTTGGCTAGTCCCGAGAAAGGCTACGTCACGATTGCGCCAGATGTCACGTTCTCTCCGCTGGCTGTTCTCCGAGCGCTTGCTAGAGCGGGTCGTTTATAACGAAAAATACAGCCATCAGGCTGGCAATACGAACGTGAAATTATCATTGACGGATATTGTGGATCATATTCAGCCCATTTCTGAACACGACGGGTATGTTTCAAGTTTAGTTGAAGCACGCCTATAAAGGAGCCATGAAACGACACTTTCTACTTTCGCTAAATACTACTTAGAGTCACTCGCTAACGTTAATAACTGAATAAACTTGCCATAGTTTTTTTTTCGCTAGCAAGGGCAGTTGCCAAACAATCTCGAGAAATATGGGCATCGTCATCTCTTCAACTCGGAGCCAGAACAAGCGGCTACGTGGTCTGGCGTCTATCCTGTGCCGCCAACGTAATTCATAGCCACGGCAGCTTTGGTCGGCAAAGTAGAAACACGTCCTGAGCTCCAGGCATTGTTAGAGTTCGGCTATTCTCATCACCGCAGTGGTTGGTGCACGATTCCCTACCCGAGTGTCCGGCGAAGTGTTCATTGTTAAGAGCCGAAGTCGAGTGCTCACGCAGTTCTCGTGTCCAACCCATGAGCCGCGCTCGACTGTCGTCAGGCGGGTACGTTTCGATGCCACGATTACCTCATCAAGCCTTGCGAAGGCAAGGCTGAAAGAAATAGTCCCCTTTATCCTCGCAATCTCACCGCGACAAAGAAGTTTCTGAATCAGTGGCGGTCTGTCCGAGTATAGTTGGCTCAGGCTAGGACCAGTACGCCTCTGCAAAGTCATGAGCGTTTCAACCCGATTTCGTCCCATGGCCCATTTATCCGTTTGTGTGCCAACACCCAGGCGTAAGCTCTAGCCACCAATGTCCCCTCTGACCCATTACCTGTTTTAGTTAATAAATTGCATTTTAAACTGATCTGTAGTACGTTACTTGTTAACTCGGTAACGTTTTATATTGTAAGAAGTACCGATGTGTGTTTAAAAACGGTATATGAGCATAGCCATTGCTCAATCATTAATGCAGCACGTCAATAAAAATCACTCGCAATTGATTATTCAATGCAGAATCTGCAGTTGCAATTGTTTATATATATATATTAATTTTAAATTAAGAAAAATAATAAGCTTTTTCCTTTCATCATACTTCGAGTGACTTTACGGTAGATTTGAAAACACTTATAAGAAATGCAAACCTTTATCGGTATCGCAGCATGAAAGCAGAGCTGAAAAAGAGAAACAGATTGATATAAAAAATTTTTTTTTCTTAGTTAGTTTCGGCTTTTTTTTTTGCTTTTAAGACGTTCGATGAAATATGTTTCCTTTCCATCTTACTATCGCATCGCGGCAGACACCGACGTTTTAGTGAAATGGAAAAAGAATAATAATGACAAAACCTGACAAAAATTGACCGTCCTACTCTTATCTTCATTAATGATTGCCCTGTTCGAGACAAGAGAGCTCAAAGGGTCTTCAAGAGCGACAAAGCGAGTGCGACGACAGAAAATAAACTTCACCAAGCGAACACGTGACACGCTGAAGAAATAGGCACACACAGGGCTACGAGCGGATATTGTCAGAAGCTCAAGAGACTGAACGGCGTTTAAAAGGCGATCTAGCTTCGACAACGAACGTGGAAAAAAAAAGACTGTCACAATAATAAATAGCGACGAAGGAAAAACTGCAACCTTTATATGCTTGTTGTCGAGTATGAGCGAAATTTAGTAATGGAATCCAACAGTGACCTCAAGTTTTTGTTTCGTTCCGCGCCTATGAATGGCGAGTCGCATTTAGTACAAATCCTATTATTGATGTTCCACTTCGGTCGGACGTCTACAGATCTCAAAGATTGTATTTCAAATCAAATCAAATCAGTTGATTTCACCTTGTACAAATAAGTTGAAGGAGCTGTGGAGAAAGCTACAGCATTCGCAGTTACGACGAGTCCACAGACCCTTAAACTGACAGCTGAGCAGCATCGTGCTAAAGTATTCACAGAAGAGAAAAACAAAATAAAAAGGAGGGAAGAAAAGTAATCTTAACAATACATTGCAACAACACACTCACCAAAAAAAGAATCAATGTGATCATAAATGTTTAGGCACACACATTTAAACAACAAAACATTTACTGTAAAGTCGTATTTGAGGATGTTATTTTTCGCGATCTGTTCAGTCAGATATCAACATTCACAAAGCTCAGTCGAACTATGTTTAAAAAAGAGTAGTGGCGTAGCCTTTAAACTAGATATGATCATTTGCTATTTTTGTCTACCCAGTACTGCTGTAATACTAATCACGTGCTTGTCGACCTTATAATGTTACCTATGATGCTATGAATGGTCTCACAAGATATACAATCCAAACATTATTACGTACTACGCCATTTTCCGGACTGTATTGTGCGGACTATTGCATACCTAAAATATGAAATATCACGTGCTTTGGACTATTTAGACATGCGGACTATAGAACTTTTTTTAAGATTGTTTTTGTGACGAGACATGACAAATTTTGTGGATGACAGATTACGTTAATAATGATTTCTTTGTAATAGACGCTCGTTTGTGCGCTAATAAGACAGGTGCTTTTTCTTTTTTCTCAGGTTGTGCTGTACGGAATTTCTTTGTTACATGCGGAACATGTACATACCAGCTGCAAACTATGCACGGGATACCCTCTATAAAACAAATGCGGACATTTTTTAAAATCTCGAAATGAGTTTTTGCGATCTACACACCGGAAGATAGTCTAGAAAGGACGGAGACGTTTTTAAAACACTGATAAAGTGTTCAAAAAAAGCTCAGCAGCGATTAATGAATGATAAAGAAAAAGAAACACACACAGCACAGACAGCGCCTGTCTGTGTTGTGTGTGTTTCTTCTTCGTCCTTGTCTTGTTTTGCGCTTTTAATCTTTTAAATCATCATGAACCAACTAGCTCAAAGCAAAGTCTTAATTCAGCAGATAAAACAAATAATTGCTTTGTAGATGGCATATTGGTGCGGGAATGAAGTAATGTCCTTGAGAAATTTATTCATATACCATAAGCAATTCTTCAGAGAGCACAATGAAACGATACCCCATATGCAAGGATAGGGAAACAGAAAAAGCGACGAGAAGACATTGAAGGCGGACCTCGAGAGTCGCATCCAAACTTAGCGGAAAACTCGGATAAATGACAAACAGAAGCTCGTTCGGGTCGCATGAGCTTACGTTTTGTTCGCTGTCGCTCCTCTCGAATGGGGCTGAAGGGTTTCTGTTTTTCATCTAATCAGCTTATCTTTTAGATGCATCACTTGTCTATACTCCGTTTCACCTGACACCATGGACCGCTACGGACTCTACGAGCCACCGGAGACAGGGCTCCGGGCGTGCCACGGGACATCGTGCTCCCAGCGTCACTCCGCCCAACCAGAAGGGCACGTGACACCTTCTTGGCTCTGGATTGGCTGGCGTGGTTTGTAGCGTCCGTCGCGGTCCACCGTAAAGCGAAAGGAGTATGGATGAAGGGTGTGCTGTCTCATTTCGGGCGTGGGATGCGTCCGCTTCGCTCGTTGCCCCTAACGAGCGCACTCCATCGTGGTGCTCGTAATCCGGGAATCCCCGACACTGGTGGGCATCTCTTTCTCGAGAGGACGGAGCGGGAAGAGACGGAAGCTGCTGTTCCATAAAAAGAAAAGAGGAAAAGAAGACAGAAGGGGCGGAAAAAAAATGTAGAGTAAACACCATTCGTTCGTTGTCAGTTCTACCTCTACTCTAATTCGTGACAACGATATGCGTTTATGGGTCCGATATGATCGCAGAATATGTAAACGGGCTGATTTCATCACATGAGCGTCATGCCGCCGAAGAGAATCATTAAAGAGCGTCCACGACCGCCACAATTTGCGGGGCATCCGCCAAATGTAGCGGATTCCCGAGCTAACCCCAAGAAATATTTAGGCAACACCCAGTGCAGGTCAAAGCAAACTGCACGTTCTCCCGTCGTGATTCGCGGTGTCATTAATCATTCATCCTTCATTCATTCATTCCTTCCTTCATTAATTCATGTATGTATGTATGTATGTATGTATGTATGTATGTATGTATGTATGTATGTATGTATGTATGTATGTATGTATGTATGTATGTATGTATGTATGTATGTATGTATGTATGTATGTATGTATGTATGTATGTATGTATGTATGTATGCATGTATGTATGTATGTATGTATGTATGTATGTATGTATGTATGTATGTATGTATGTATGTATGTATGTATGTATGTATGTATGTATGTATGTATGTATGTATGTATGTATGTCATGTCATGTCATTTATGTGATTGAGTGATTTATTCATTCATTCATTTGTTTATTTTTGTATCATGAACAGCTATCGTCTGCATATATGTATGTGATGTGTGTGTGTGTGTGTGTGTGTGTGCACGTGTGTGTATTTCTATCTATCTATCTATGTATGGATCTATCTATTTATCTATCTATCTATCTATCTATCTATCTATCTATCTATCTATCTATCTATCTATCTATCTATCTATCTATCTATCTATCTATCTATCTATCTATCTATCTATCTATCTATCTATCTATCTATCTATCTATCTATCTATCTATCTATCTATCTATCTATCTATCTATCTATCTATCTATCTATCTATCTATCTATCTATCTATCTATCTATCTATCTATCTATCTATCTATCTATCTATCTATCTATCTTTCTTTCTTTCTCTCTCTCTCTATATATATATATATATATATATATGTATATATACATATATATATATACGTGTATACAAAGGTCGGCACTTTAGGGTCTCCCACACACCCTCACCTCCGTAGCCACACTCACCTAAGCTCCTCACTCATCCTCACCCTCACAACCCCACTCACCTTCAGCCCTTCACTCACCCCCACTGAACCTCACGCCCTCACGCACTCCATGGCACTCACGTCCCTCACCGCCATCACGGGCTCTCACGCACTCATACCCCTCACGGCACTCACCGCCCTCACGCAACTCGCCGCCCTCACGCCCCTCACGCACTCACCGCCCTCACGGCCCTCACGCACGCAATTACGCCCTGAAACTTGACGTCGCAAGACCAGCAACACGGGCCGCCCGCGTTCACTACGCAGTTACCAGTTGCTGCAATTTGCCATCATCATCATGAAATTTGAGTTTTCTTGCACTATTTAGACACAAATACGCGCTATAAAACGTGTTTTTATGCATTTAAACCTCGTTGAGAATACTAATCATCTTTCTTAAACAGCTTATTTTCAGTAATGATCAGTTCCCTACTGAAACTTCTTATTTGTATGAGAAATTCTCGTGTCCAATAAACACATATGAATTTTACGAGATATACAAGAACATATAAGAATCATATAAGAACTATATATGACATATAAGAACATACAAAACACCCTATAAGAAACATGGGAGAAGTTTCTTATATGGTTCTTATACATCTTATTTAGTTCTCATATAGTTCTTAAATGGTTCTTATATGTTCTTATATATCTTGTATGATACATATGTGTTTATTGGACACGAGAAATTCTCATACAAATGACTTTTTTCTACTAGGGTTTCCAAACCAGAACTATGTCTTTTGTTGCCATTGCTATGTAGCGGAGGCGAGCACTTACATCACAGCAAACTCGCGCATTTAATAAGGGAGAAAATTATAGGATAGAGACCGAACCGCAGCATGCTCCAGAGTCCCTGCTTCCGTGCCGCTCTCTGGTCCGCGTGGCAGGCTCGCGTATCGTCGTCGCCCTCTCCTGCTCACGCGGTAATACCTGCGTACACCACAGCCATCATCACCGGCAAGAGGTATCACGTGAAAAGATCGCGTCCCTGATTGGCTGCAGCTGCTTCAAACGTCTTCTGTGATTGCTCAGAGTTGCTCGCGTTTCGAGCCGCGGGCCGATGCTCAGCAACTCGTGTCGATCTAGGGAAAGTCAGGGAACAACCCGCCAGCAACTCCAAAATTGCTGAGAAAGTTGCTCTGTCTGAAGGGGGCCTCACGCACTCACCGCCCTCACGCCCCCTCGCGGACTCATGGCGCTCACACCCCTCACTTGCACTCCCACCGTCCCCTCACGGCCCTCATACCCCTGACGCACTCCTGTGCGCTCACGCCACTCACCGCCCGCTCACATGCCCCTCTGCGCACTCATGGCTCCTCACACCCCTCACGTGCACTCACCGCCACTCACGGCCCCTCATGCACCCCTGACGCACGCATGTGCCCTCATCGCCACTCACCGCCCTCACGCCCCTCACGCACTCATGGCCCCTCACACCCCTCACGCTCCCCGCCGCCCTCAAGGCCCTCATACCCCTGGCGCACTCACCCGAGCCCTCACGCCACTCACCGCCCTCACGCCCCTCACCGCGCTCATGGCCCTCTCACACCCCTCACGCACTCCACCGCCCTCACGGCCCTCACGCACTTACGGTCCTCACAGTCCCTCGCTGCGCTCACGGCTCCTCACTCACCCTCACCACATGTGAAGATGAGCGTGAGGAGGTGAGTGAGGGGCCTCATGAGTGAGGCTTGCTGAGTATGCGTAACATACAAACGAGCACTTCACACCATCGTACATGGTCTCCGAGAGGATATAAACGAACATATGCAGTTGAATGAACCGTACTTAATCCAATGAATCAAAAATCAGTTTTTCAGAAACCCGCCAATCCTGGCTCCGCCGTTATTTTGGCCTTCGGCGGGTTTCTGAAAGACTTTAATTCTTTGATTCATTAGATTAAGTATGGTTCATTCATCTGCATATGTTCGTTTATATCATATGTATCTATTCATTTATTTATTTATTTATTTATTCATTTATTGTGCCTGTCCAGAATTGTGTAACTGATTTAAGAGTTACCTCTCTTTTCGATTAAATAGTGTTCGGGTCGCTGACAGTTATTCTAAAGAGTTTTCTCGATATGAGGCGTACCCCAGGGATACATTTTTGGGTCCTCTATTGTTTTCAATTTTTATAAATGATATAGCGTCATGTGTAAAGAACGTTGAACTGCTTTTATTTGCTGACGACATCAAGTTGTTCAAGAGTGTTCATTGCCCTTTAGATTGTGATTTGATACAACATGATGTGTCTAATATAGCACAGTGGTGTAAACAAAATCAGTTATTCCTTAATGATTTAATCCTTTAAAAACAAAAGTTATATGTTTGTGCAGACGCCGTGCGATCATTAATAACACTTATCATCTTGAGGGAAAACCGATTGAACGAGTGTCAATTGTAAGGGATCTTGGTGTGTTCATTGACTGCGGATTAACTTTTAAAAATCATGTCTCTTTTGTTGTCGGCTCTGCAATGAAAGTTCTAGGAGTTATATCGCGTTTGACCAAGCATTTTAAAAGCCCCATTGTTCAATACATCTTTTTAATTCCTTAGTGGTTTCAAGGCTTGAGTTTGCTTCTGTGATTTGGTATTCAATATCTGTAACTCAGGCTTTGATCATAGAACCTGTGCAAAAAATATTTGTTCGAAATGTTTATGATAGATGGATTGGACGACGCGTGTATTGGCTATGAATGCTTACTAACTAGATTTTCGCTGAAGCTTTTATCACACAGAAGAACTGTCCGTGACTTTGTATTCCTGCATAAGATCATTAATGGTGCCCTTGATTCCTCATGGCTTATTAGTAAAATCAATTTTCATGTTCCTTTCCGCGCTACGAGACAGTTCACCTGTTTTGATATTTGTTCATCATGCCCTGTGTCACCTCTCTCTCGTTTACAGACATTATATAACAGCATTGTGCCACCTCAAGTTGACATCACCACACCCCTGTCTACATATCGCTGTCAGTTGGACAAACTTTTGGTCACTTCATAGCGCTGCAGTGTATATGCATATCTATTTTTTTTAATTAGTAGGATTATTGTTTAAGGGTTTCTATTGTACGGTTGGTGTACCTAAGAGAAGGCCGCTTGGCCGTTTTAGAGCACCCGAAAAATAAAGATTATTATTATAATTTATTTATTTATTTATTAACAATAAATAAATGTTGGAATGCTACTGCACGCGCTTCAATTAATGTAGCGGGTGTTGGTGCAATCTGCTGCGCACATAACCAGTTCGCCAGTGTTGTGTCGCAGCGTATAACAACCAATATAAAATATCGTGTTGTAAAAGTAGTAATGAAGATTAATGCCACCACTGCCGATGCACTAACATCCGAGGACGTGCCTCAATAAACTAATTCTAGCTAACTTTATGCGTAGTACTTTTTCAGCTGGTGTTTTTACTGCCCTATATATCCACATACCACGCGCCTTCTACCCGAAACCCTTTATTAGGGCGTTTGCGAAATAGAAGAAAAAAAAGATTACGACACGACACCATTGGATGGAATGGCCGAGACTACCGCAATCATGGTGGTTGGTCGTAGAAGCAGCGGCGCAACATACCAACGACGACTGCAGTTACCGCCACTGGACTCGTAGGACAGAGGCTGCTTATCGGGTTTGTCGGTCGCCCGGCTGGTGGGATGACCACGGCACAACGGACTAGGTTACCACAGCCGTGCACATCAACACATTTAAAGGCATTTAGTTATTCAAAGTGTCAAATTATTCACCGTGGACAATTTTGTCCGAGACCATTTGAACGGGACTATTTCGACAGGAACCATTTGGCCCGGGGGATCTTTTGTCCGCATGCCGCTTCCATCATAAGGAAAGGTTCTGCTCACAAATATATGTGGTAGAGATCAAGGAACAGTTACTGCTCGGGTGCAACGATGTCCGAAGAGGAAGTAATAATAAATAAAAATAAAGCAGTGCAACTGGGTGGTATAGTTTAGAACAAGTAAACCAAAGCCGGGGTCACACTGCTTATACATCACTACAAAAGACAGTCTGCATACAGATTCGAACTCGAGTCACCGCGAGATCCGTGGTTCGAATGCCGCATGGCAATGAGTGCAAGGAGGAAACTTGGCACGCGGCATTCGAACCACGAATACTGCGGTGACTAGTGTTTGCAGGCTGTCTTATGTGTGATGCATCACTGTGTGACCTCGGCTTAAAGGTATGCTCCCACATACACAACCGCGATACCGCACAGATTTTAATCAGTGATGGATATAATGCTGACCTTGTTAATGCAGTGCTGACTTCGCACTCCATTACTGATACAGCGCTGAAGGATTGAGAGGGTTATGTTCAAGCCAGCCTGTTTCTAGAGCAGATTTAGAACTGCGATATATATGGCAACTGGACTTGTGTGTTCTATCTAAAATTAAGTAAAGCTTTTATTTTAAAGCTCGGTAATTAATAGCACGCTAGTTGTCCTTTGAACGAGCAACAGCTAAAGATATTTAGGTATTCTGAAAAGTATCGTGCACATTTCTGGGTAAGTATACAGTGCTTAATGACATGCATTAACTGCCCGTTTTCTTCAGATAATCAGGAATCGGGAATTTCTGAAAGGCATCCGCGCTTTAATTTTACCCTATAGGACGGGACGTGTTTCATTACACGCAGACAATATTCCCTTGTATTGGTAGGAGGAGTGTTACGAACAATACCAGCTTGCTAAAGCCATCGCTAAGAAGAAACCCACAACAAACTAAATCTCCCCTTCATGTCTGCTGACAATCGGGAATTGGCTTGATAACATTAGAGTACAGCATTCACAAAGATGGCAATGAATAGTACTAAACAGACATCAAAATTCATTAAATGATATTTTGACATAGTGAGTAGCACGAACGAGTCAATACTACGTAAATACACAGTGCACTAAAATATTTTACATCCTTAAGGATGTAAAAGTCGTCCAGAGGGCTTATACCCTAGGCCAGTGGTTCCCAGCCATGGATGTGTCGGGGACCCCTTGCGGACCGCTGGCAGTGATGGGGGACCCCTTCCAGCGGGGGGGGGGGGGGGTACGTAAGTAAGTTAACAGATTTGGTGCATGAAACAGGTGCCTTTTATTGCTATGTAGCAGGAAAACATAAAACAAAGGTGCCACATCACTTCATTTTGGTCAAGATATGCGATATGATAATCCCGCCGCGGGGCACCCGAGACACGTAGTTCGGGAAGGTGTGGGGAAGAGGGAAAGGAGGTGACCGAGATGATCTCGTGCGGATTGCTGTCGTAGTTGCGGAAGCAGGTTGCAAATTAGTCACGGCCGGTCTGGACTACAAAAAACCTGCCAACTAAAAAAAAAAAAAAAAAAAAGTTTGTTGAGGGTCCCGCGGGACCCGTGAAGTGGCTTCATGGACCCCTAGGGTCCGCGGACCCCCGTTTGTGTCCACTGTGCCCTAGGCTACACCCTTTCAGCATATCCTCTTTTCGAAATATACACCCATTTTAATATTAAAATATGGTATCGGTGGCACAAAACACCCTCCATATTGTGAATGGTGTATCTAAAAGGTGTGGATAACGGTGCAAGAGTAAAGGAGGCAAATACTCTTTTTGGAAGGTGTTCACCCTTTTAAAGAAATGCTTTGAGGGGGGGGGAAGTTGTTATAGCGTATATGTCAAATAATTGTTCCTTGCACCAGTTCTTTTACTTGGAGATGTATTCCTTAAACTTAGATATATTGTGCACTACATTAAATATCAACGAGAGGAAATCTGCACACATGTGGCCGTTTTCTAATGAACGGAGAGGGTAACCGCAAATTAGTGTTTTGAGTTGTTGAGCATGCGAGGGGCGTTCATAAAGTTCGCATTATCGGCACAAAAAATTAAAAAAAAAATGTAGCAAAACAGGCATCGACATGAGCGCGCTTTCTGCCAGTTTCCGCGCAGTATAATCATCGCATGCTATAGTAGCTCGGAAAGCCGCTAGGGGGTCGAAACAAAAATGGCACAGCCCGTCGGTGCCAAGCAGATGCAGTGATCCGTTTTCTTCATTCAGAAGGGAAGCAATGCCTAGGATATTCATTCCAATCTGGAAGCGTAGTTCGGAGACAACGCCCCAGTCGGTGACACTTTGGTTAAAATGGCGCAGACGCTTCCAGTGTGGCCAAATAACAGAAAAAGCATTTCAAGGGGACGGCGACTAGTGGTTGCTCAAGTGAAGTTATTCCTGAACGCTCAAAAAGGAGGGGTTCTATAACAATTGCCTCCGGCATGTGGTGCATCACTGGAAGAAGTGGGTCACTTTACGGTGGCGAACATGCAGAGAAATTCTCAACTCCTACCTCGAGTTTGATTGGCTGAACTCTCCATCTCCTTCGTGGCAATAATACGAACTTTATGAACGCCCCTCATATAAGGCGGTGGAGCGGTTAGATCGGGGTCGTGGATTTCTCTCTTTCGTGCAAGATTTTCCGCTTCTGTATTGGATTTTTCCGAACATCTGAGTGCTATGCACTTGGTCTTTTTGTTGCATGAATAGTTGTCCTTAATGCGAAGAGAAGGAACTGCGAGCCAGGTCGTATAGAACACAGCGTTGGCGGTAGAGGGGGTGATGTGGCTCATTTTGAACGAAATCGACCAGTGCCCGCAATCTGAGGCCGACGCCCCGAGTAAACGATTAGGGGTGGCCACTCGCCAAACCTTCTGCCCTTCTGGAATCTCGGCACAGGCTTCGTGGATTCACTCGAGTCACGCGACAAGCTCGACGTCTGGTACAGAAAAAAAAGAAAACATTTTGGCTACGGGAAATAAGTGACCAAGAACGGGTGGTGATGAGGGTAATAATGCAAAAAAAGCATTTTTTGCTATACATGGTGTTAAGCACTATTCGCAATCGTATATATTCTCACAAAAGCTGCGCATTGCACAGAAGAAAACAAAATGGATACCTGATTGGTCCCTCGCAAAGGGGGTGGATTTAGGGGAGCACTTTTTTAGTTCTTCTTGACTACTTATATATTAAATTATGAAAGTTGTTATCTTAGGAATAAGCTTCTCGCTTTACTCAGGTGAAGTTGGTGGGAATACTCGAATAACACTCAAATAAGACGTCGGAACTATTCGGAGGATGGGGGCGGGAGGTGGTGTAAAACGGTTCCTCCTGCTTCCCCTATTGTTTATTTGATTGATTTTTTTTACTTTATATGGGGGGACAATCCCTTCTCCCCCTGATAGCACGCCATTGTATTACATCAACTTTTGTTTTTGTAGATAAGCCATTGCTTTTGGAAATAGAAAGTCTTCAACGCTGGGATCAATGAGGGCATAAAAATGAAGGAGAGGAAGAGGCGCGAGAGCGCGCGGAGACGCTTCTGCAACGCTCGACCCATGGTTGGAATGACTATACTCTCGAGATCGGGTTGTAACAAAGTCGGTTGGTAACGAGATAGCGACTATCAGCGAAGCCATCACGATTTCCCATTCCCTTTAGCACTTCGTAACAATCGAAGCCAGTTATAATGAAATGCCGGATAGAAGCGAAGCGATCATGATTTCCTATTCTCTTTGCACTTCGTTATAACCGGGAAGTTGGTTATAACGGTGCAGCGGCTAAGGCGAAGGGATTTCCGATTCCCGGGTTAACTTCGCTATAACCGGTCCTCGACAGCTTCGGACGCAAAACTAGCTCCCGTTGTCTCCACAGAGGAATTATAATGTGCGCTAGAGGTTCAGTTGGCGCGAGTGTGCTGTTGCAAATTGAAGCAAACAGACAACCAGTCAAAAATATTTGAGTTCCGGTAATGCATTTCTACGTGGTAAAAGGTGGGGGTGAGGGAATTTTTTTCTCTGCGCGTGTGATTATAGGGGCCAAATATTACGAATAAGTATGACGTAGTAAATAGCTTGGAGCATTTTTCAATCCTGTCCTTATAAATATTGGTCTGTTGCAGTGCGTTTTTTTATTTCATGACTTTGAACACAGTGCTAACACAACATCATACTGCCGCGCGTGCAGCTTGCCAAGTAGGCAGCGCGCGGGTGGCCTAACGGTTATAGCGCCTGCCTCCCACGCGAAAAGCCAGGGTTCGAGTCCTGGCCGCGGGGACACCTTTTTGTTGACATCTAATGTCATGTTCTAGTAAATTCGAGAGCCGCCTTGCTACTTCGAGGTTAGAATGTTCTACGACCCGAACCTTCTTCGCCGAATGTTCCGGAAGCCCACGCATGTACAAAAGGGGCTCCACGTAACCAGCCGGACTCAGTTTCGCCTCAGCGTTCGATCCTGCTGCTTCGCCGCTTTCGACGCCCGCGACGCTCTGTTATTATCTTCTGTTTCTGTTTTACTTTTGGGCACAAGTTCGCCCCATTAAACGTTTAGTTTACTCAGTTATTCATTGCCTCATCACTTGTCATTCGTGACATTTTGGTGGG
>JAZHYW010029535.1:0-14454 GCA_037355805.1 Ixodes ricinus
CGGCAGTTTGATACTTTAGACCCATGTTACGGATAAAAAAAACAGGACGCGGGATGGCCATAAAAACGCGTTTTTCGTGTAAGGCTCGTCAAATTATGAGGCGCTGGAGAAACGCAGCAATCTGCGTTAAGTCCTTATTTCGAACTCTTTGGTTCGCCTTCCGCCCATTGAAAAGCATGCGGGAAGGGCCTCAGAACGCACCTGGTATCGCTGCGCCGCAGCGTTCTTCCGCAACATATAGTTCGTCTGCTTTCCTCGCCGTCACCATGCCAACGAACGCCGAATGAATGGAAGCACGCACGGTACCGCCGCGTGAAGCCAGCAACAGCTGACGCCATTTTACGAACGCCGTCTTCTAGCCAAAGCCGAAAGCGGTATGTCAGATCAACCGCCTCCGCCGCGTGCGCCGCCAGCAAAGAGGACGAAGCTGAGACACGCCGACGGCGATCGAGCAAGCAACAACACCGCGGGACGACTGCAATGGCGGCATTTATTGGGATCAAAGGCGCGAAATAAGCAAGGACAATTTTTATTTGAATCGTAACACGCGATGCCATGGTCGGCATCGGCCCAAGACAACAGTCGGACCCAGACAAATAAAGAAACTAAGTGAATAAAAATAAAAATAAAAAATAAAAAAGGAAGCCGGTCTCGGGCGGCGTGTTCTTTGATGAGGGTGTTGCTCGCAATGTTCCTGGTTTGTTTTTCTTTTTGTTTCTTTTCCGTAGAAGATGCCACGACTTATTTGAAGCTGATTTGTTAATTCAATAACAAACAACGCGTTGGAACGAAGGACGGAGGAGTCTTGATGTCAGGAATTCGACGTAGTCTGAATGAAAATAAAAGTAAGAATGCACAATATATGCCGTACTGCAAGATCGCCGCCGACGACCGTTAGGCTATTTATTTTGTTTCTTTAGATTTTTATCGCGACCACTATTCCACCGTGCCTCAGATTTTCCGGCGGAGGTCGCAGTTTTTGATAACTATTATTATCGTCGTTTGAAGGGCACTCTTCCTATGCTGCTTCGTCTTCCTTCCTGACGCCATAAAAATATGGGCGGGAAAAGTTACCACGTATAAAAAAATAAAAGTTTAGTTCAAGGTCGGATTGGTTTGTGGATACAATTAGTCCAATATTAATTAGCCCAATTATTTAGCTTTGTTATTAGCATCTTTTGTGTGCATGCGTGAAATACAGCACCTAACGAGAAGACATGAGAAGAACGCCGCAAGTGCTGGACCGTGGACCATTTAATGCCACCAAAATCCTGGTCCGGAGAACTTGGCGGTAATTAATGGTCGTTTTGAAAGCGCCACAAAAACACGTCGGGGACACTGAACTTTAGGACCAACTTCGAATGCGTGAGTGTGTGATGTGTGTATGCCATTCTTTATTTCTAGATCGTAGGCGCGAAAAATCTACACGGGTGTGGCTGATAATGCAGAGTCTAGGCCAACATCTGGGTGCTGTTACTCGGGCCCTAGTCAGTGTGGATTTTTCGCGCCTATAATCTAAACGGAAAGAATATTTTTATGGCGTCAGGAACGAAGCATCATAGGAAGAGTGCCCTTCAAACGACAAAAATAATAATTATTAGAAACTGCCGCATCTCCGCTGGAGAGTCCGAAGCACAGTGAAGTAGTCGCCGCGATAAAAAATCTAAAGAAACAAAATAAATGGCCTAACCGTCGGCGGCGGCGTCATTAGGACTCGCCGAGTACGGAGTATGACGGTCTTGGCATACGGTCGTTATTTTCTTTTCTTTTCTACCACGTCGAATTCAGACGCCAGGACTCTACCTCCTCCGTTCCAGCGCGTTGTCAGCTTTAGTAAAATTCGTGGCTCCCTCTAAAAAAAAAAAAAAAAAAAATTTTCGAGCAGCCAGAGCAGCATGGCCGCTCCTCCTCTCATCAAAGAAGACGCCGTCACGGCGTCCGAAAATCCAACCGCTCTCTTCTTATTTTTTTCTTTTTATTTACTTTGTTACTTTATTTTGCTGTTGGGTTCGACTGCTCCCTTTCTGCGACGATGCCGTCTGTGGACATACGTTTGGCGTTTGTTTTGTCACGCGATGGTGTGGTTCGACCGATCAACCAATGAGTTTGTTGGAATTGTGTCACGAGGTAGAAAATGGCGGATCAAATAAAAATAATAAATGCAAAGAAGCGCGCAGTTCCCCCTCGGCGCTTTATTCTTACAGAGGCGGAGCATCGCAGTGCCGGCGGCGTTCAACTTGTGCCGTCTTCATGACGCCATGAAAGATCATCTTGAAGCAATTAATTTGCTTCCAGCGCATGGGCCTGCTCCTGGCTCCTGGGTTTTCGTGCGTGTCCAGAGTACGAAGCTGCGATGACAAGCTGCAAGTCCGCGATAGATCTGCGGATCGCCACACGTGCGGGTGCGGTGTGTGGATGACTCGTGCGGTGTACGAGAGGAAGCCGGTCAAAGTTCAGTGCCGGGGCCAGGTCTCGGTACGGAGCGGTTCCTTTTTCGAAGGATCGCACCTGACGCTTCTCCAACTCATGAAAATCATCCTCCGGTGCCAGGAACCTACCGTGCGCTGTCATTCAGCGGGAGACTGATATCGCAAGTAAGACAATAACTGATTGGGCGAGCTTTTGTCGGGAGGTTGTGGTAAATGCCGTTTTTAAGCATTCAGGCATGATAGGTAGCGAAGGCTTGACTGTAGAACTAGGACCAGAGTATGTTCGGTCGGCGAAAGCACCATCGCGGGTATTTGAGGCCTGGCCAGTGGGTTTTCGGCGGTGTAGAGCGTTGCAGCGGGTGCTGCTTTTCTTGTTCCCGTGGAGACCTGTGACGCTAAAATCCTGCAGGGCTAATAACCGAGTGGGTCCGCCCTAGAACAAGAATAATCACTGACTGTTGGGCTGGCTGTAGCAAGCTTGCAGATGACGCTCGCTTCGACACCTCACCGTCTCACCACAAGCTACACTTTTTCGATTCTAGTTCACTGTAATTAAAGGTCAGGAGGAGTCGACCGGAGCGCCATCACACAATTTAGACATGAACCGTCCCAGCAAACGGGCGCGGTGAGCCCAGTCCCATTCTAGGCCACTGTACTGTTGCGTATGTAACTGGTACCTCTGTGCGAGAACTGGTGCAGCCGGGCCGCGTTGCACACAAAGCTTGCGCATAGATAAACAGGTGAATGGCTGGCGATGCCAATATCAAGATCAAAGAAAACTAGCCACACTGTATCGAGGCGCCTTAACACTCGATTTATTGTGTTCGATGTACGGCGATCCCATCGCATCTGTAGGTTCAGCATCACACTAACCAAGAATGAGGTTTCACCTTAGGTTTCGTAAAGCGACGATAATGGTGATAATGATAACTCGTGGTTATTTCTTTGTATTGTTTGGTTTGGTTGCGAGCGCCACCAGGCGCCCCACAGCAACACTTTCTACGGGCGATTGCAATGGCCTGAGGAGCGCAGCCAGCCCGCAAAACATCTTGGAGGCCATGGTCGCGTTCACGCATTATTGTGCGCGCGAACAAAAGCGTTTGCAACAAAATAAACATCTGACCATTGTGTTCTGAACACTTCTGTTTCTTGTTTTGCCCCGGAGCTCGTGAAAGCTTGACTCCGTCACGAGCTCTTGGCATTGACCGTCTTACGACGGCATTTTGCTATCGGCCATCTCTTTTTATTTTTCTATAGCGCGTGTGCAGTGGGCATTGGATACTACAGAAAACGTAAGTATAAAGTACGTTTAGAACTGTGTGACATAACTCTCGGTTAAAACATTCTGCTTTGCGAGCTGGCAGCCGTACGGACGCGAAAGGGCTAGCTCCCTGGGAGCAGTGATAATGCCAGAGTATGGCGGCGGCTTCTCAGTTTTCGCATCGACTGATAATTACCGCGTAGTTCTTCCCCTCTGTCATCTGGAATTTTCGCTGCAGATACCGTCTTCCTCCACTGCGACGTAACCGGTCGACCTTACAAGGTGGACCACTTCAGGGCCGAACTGGAACAACAGACCTCATTAGAAAACCCGCGCCACATGATGCATACAAAATGAATTATTGGTGGACACTGACACTTCACAATGCGGCGGCCAAGGAACGGATAGTGGAATCACGAGAACTCTGCGTGAAAGACAAGAAGTGCATTGTGCTCGATCCGGACAACTTTGAGGTTCGACTGAAAGTGCACTGGGTGCCTTTCAACGTTCCTTACGAAGGGCTTCGGAGGGCCTTCGAGCAGTACGGGAAGGTGCAGAAATTGCCCGCGACGCGTACAGGGCGGACAGCTTTTAAGTCATAGAGCCTACCACGAGACTGGTTCGCCTCAGCCTGAAACAGGACGTCGAGCATCAGTGGCGGAAGCGTCCTGGTCGTAGCTCCCGGACGGGCACTTCTGTGCCTGTGGTGCCAATAGACTCGTCATATTCGAAAGAATTGCAGAATACCCCGCTTCCAGCACTGCCGCAGGTTCGGGCATGTCACCGAGGACTGCATCCGCACGTATGCCGCCGTCACCGAGGGAGCTCCCACGGATGACTCGCAGGACCTCGAGATGGAGGAAGACGAGACCGAGGCCACGGCACAAAGCAGAACTCGAGGAAAACTTCCGGATTCCACTGTTAACAAGCAATCAAGCCCTGCAGTCGCAGACTCTTGTGCCCAATGCTAAGTCCGACGACGTCGTCTCGCTCCTGTCCAAGCCGGAAACCAAGAGCGCGCCTGCAGGGCAGCAGTCAAGTCGTCTGCTCCGCTGGTCGAAGACCCCGAAGTTCCGATGGCAAGTAAAACCCGCAAAAAGAAGCTGACACAGACGACACCGACAACCTTCCAGGGCCCGACGACTTCCCAGGCAAGCTACCTTCTGGTTTTCCCATGGACTCAATGGACAGGCCCTTCAAAATCGAACATAAGTCTAGGGGAGGCATCGCAAAACGAGTACGGTACCATCCTGTGCCCCGCATTGTGATAGACGGCAGGCGAAGACAAGACCCACAGTAAGCGACTGGACCTCCTGAAGAAGCCGATACTAGTGCGCAATACGGTGACCCTGTTTCCCTTGTATCTTGCCGCTTTGATTCAGTACGCTCCCCAATATAAATAGTGGTAAATGGCCGCTTTTATTTCGGTTAGCTTAATTTCCAGAATGAGGAAACGGTGGCTTGCAAATCAGCTTTTGAAAAACAGAATGTCGATATAGCTTTTTCTTCTAGAGAATAAACTATCTTTCGAGACGCACGTCAATGATATGCACGCTTTTTTCGAACGTTTTTTTATTTTTTTTCATATCACGTAAGAGCTGTGTAGAATATCGGCGGTGGTACAATTTTGATAAGAAAGGATAGAGGTTCTTTGATATATCCCGAATTGGAGTCGATTAAAATGGCCGGGTTTGCGCGGCGGAAGCGATTCATCCCCATGAGTCGTTAAAAGTCGTGTCTGTATACGCCCCCAACGCTCACCCGAGCGTACACTTTTTTCACTAACCTTAGGCAGTTCCTTAGTACACCTGCACAGGCCATTGTTGCAGGAAACGTTAACTGCGTTTTAAATACGCAAACTGCTCTCACGCTCGAAAAAAGACGACGAAGGGCTCTTGAGCGAAAAGCCCTAAAAGCTCTGCAAACTCTCATAATCAATTAACCCTCTTATCATCCCATCAGCAATTAGCTACAGCCCTTAACCATATCAGGCGACGCCCCGCAGAAGAAAAATGGACAGCCAGGCTCCATCGGGAGTTCGAGAAGTCGTTTCGTGACATCGGCATTACCTGAGAAAATGGACGCCATCAACGACCAAGCAGGTTCAATGGATCATGGAAATGACGGACGGCGTCTGATTCAACCTCCACAACTGATCCTTCAAGAAATACCCGGCAAAGCACCAGACGCAGTTCGCCCATCCAAGCGACCGCGTCCCGCCGATGCCGAGAAAGTCGAAGACGACGCCACCTCAGTGTACTCCCTGGAGAGCATAGGAGATGAGGACGACAACGGGACATTTACCGTCGTCACATACCGTAAAGATAGAGCAACATGAATTCCTGTGCTCTTCAAGCCCACATCGGCAAACACATCCTTTTGGCGAGTTAACCCTAACTTACTCGCCAACCAGATCGTCTCAATTACCCAGGAAAAGGTAATATCCCACAAGATCAACAAAGATGGCCACCTCTCTGTGAACGTTGCTTCCCTAGACTCGGCAAACAAACTCCTTGCCGTCACCTCGCTCGGAGAGGTTCCAGTGACAGCATATTTTCCGGAGGCATATTCTAGGAACTGCGGGAAAGTATAAAATATTTCACTTGAGTACACCAACGACGAGCTGCTGGAATATTTGAAAGAGTTCGGCGTTGTGTCCGTTCAACGCCAGATAGCATACCGTCGTCAGGATGATGAAACCGTAGAGGAACGGCCTTCTAAGACAGTGGCACGCAGATTCCGGAGCGACCGAGCTATGCCTCTGCGCGTGTTCTTCAGATTCACAAGTCATCCTGTTGAAGAATACGTCGGACACGCAATTCAGTGCTTCAACTGCCAAAAGCATGGTCACATCGCCAGAAACTGTAGAATTAAACGCAACTTTAAGGTATGTTCAGGACCACACAGCCATAAAGAATGCAATTCTAGGAAGGAGCCTAAATGTGCGAACTGTGGTGAAAAACACGCAGCCACATATTCTGGCTGTACTCGAAAGAAAGCTGCTACTATACCAAAACGAATCTCCATCACTACCGGAAGGCATTCAGGGCGCCGAGCTCCGTCACCGAATCCAACCGTAGTTCGCTGCACACCACCGCCAGCGCATTTGCAAGCACTACCTGCGCAGACAAGTTATTCCACGGTCTTGAAACATCCTCCTCGCAAAATACAGAGAGCGAAAAGAAACAAGGCGCAAAACTTTACTCCACTGGAGCTACTTCCAGGACCATTCCCTATGACAAGACCCGTGCCAGCTCCGCGTAACAAGCCAGCATCACGAAACGGTAGAAATAACCAAACGCTTTGCTCCGGCACCCCAGCATCACTTTCATTGGAAAGCCCGTCACAGTACCCTAGCCAACCAGGAGATCTCTTGCAGGTACTCCAACCCATGTTATTTGTAACACTAAAGGCTATCATACAAGCGTCCCCAGGCTCGAACAACCTCCCAGAAGTACAGGCTCTACATGCTATGGCTAGATTAATAATTCCTTTGAATAATTCCTGCTATCACCCATATCGTTAATCAGCTCAATGGACCTGGATCACGGACCGCCAACAAATGCAGAAATTCCCAAAACCATAAGCGCAAGATCCCCACGGTTCTCCAATGGAACGCCAACGGCCCTCGACCTCACCTCCCCGATTTACCGGAAATACTTACTAATAGAACGGATGTACTTGCCTTTCAAGAACCCGGCATTCGGCCAGGGGACTGCAGACTTTCCCCTTACGTCATTAACCTGAGTGCTTTAACACAAGTTGATGGCCGCTCTCGTGCGGCAGTCTTTGTCCGTGAGAAGATCAAACAAACCCCATAGACCTTTCTACCATCGCTAAGGGGTCTGCTGAATACGCTGGCGTAAGCATCCGCCGTGGAGAAGTGTTTTCTACCATTTCGGTATATGTGCCACCGAATGTCTCATGGGACCCAGATGACCTCTGACAGGTGAAAGCTGCGTCGGAAGGGCATGGCATTATCTGCGGCAATTTTAATGCCCGCAACGACATCTGGGGAGATAGACGGACAACAAGAAGAGGCATCCAGGTGGAAGACGTAACGGCATCTCTTCTCCTTCAATCTCTGAATGATGGCGCTGAAACCTACATAGGACGGGGAGTCAGCGGACGCGTAATGGACCTCACCTTTATCTCTCCAGATATCCGCGGAGAATGGAATACTCAACCGGACACATGGGGAAGTGACCACATTCCAATAGTGATCACGCCACCATGGCACAAAACTAAAACTATCGCATACAAGGATGTACGTGTCACAAACTGGGACCTTTTTCGAGCGCACATGAAAGGTGCTACAGCCAACCTCTCCAATGACCCGTCTGCCACAATGGACCTTTTCCAAATACCGACGGCACCAGGCGGTGGCTGCACGAACTAAAAATCGAGGAAGTGACCTACCTGCGCTACCAATCGATAATGGGAGCTATGCTACCAGTTTCTTCGCTCTCTGAGCTGCGTCGCGTGCCCACCGCGACTTTAATCGGGGCCTTCAGCTAAAGAACCGCGGCCTGCACTCTTTAGAAAAAGGGTCAGTATAGTCCTCCCTAAAGGGAGGAACGCGCTTGACACATATGTTCCTTCAGAAATGGAGGAACTTTCTTCCCTAAAACAGGGGAGCAAAAAGTTCCTCCGTCGCCTGCATCTCAATAAGGCGGCCACGAATCGAGCAAATCGAGCTCAATAAGGCTTAACAAGAACACGAAGTCTGTTGTACGGAGCGAGAGGAGCAGCAAATAAAAACGTAACACGAGCTTCCCGCGAACTGTATTTGTTTCCGAAGCCGGCTTCCCCCGCAGGTAAAGAAACTTACGTTTCGAAAACATGCAGTCACTCAGTCGTCGCATCGTCAGCACTGCGATGTTAAACGGAAACAACCGGCACCCAGTTCGCCCACTTTGTCATACCTTTGCTATTCCTCGAGCAACAATTCCTTCGGCAACCGTTGCGTCAACCGGACATCACGAAGGAGTGATAAACCATTCGCCCGCAAAACCAAAAGCCGCTCTCAAAAAAAGCAAATCCGAAGCAGCCTCTTGGCTCGTTTCAGCACGGTAACACGAAATTATGGCGTAGCCGCGTAGCGTAAAACGAGGTTAAATCGCTTGCCACCAGATGGCAGGGTCAAGCAGATTGATCGTAAGTAGCTATGCTAGGTGGCGCTGAGTTACCACCTATTTCATGTTCTACAAAAAATATTTTATTTTCTGACACCACCATTGCGCTTCAGGAACCTGTATTTCACACAGGTAGACACATTTCGCGTTCTACGGTGCAAGCATCAGCTGAACATACATAGAGCGCATACACTTACATCAATACAACAGCATACACACAGCACTACAACCAGGGGGGGGGGGGAAGAGGAAAGGGAACGCGGCTCCCCGCGGTGGCGGCCATTAGAAAACGGCTTACGTTGCCAGCATAGGTTTTGCTTTGAAGAAGTTGCTGCCGTATACGGCGGACTGAGCGTTACTTTCTTTTCGTTTGGGAAAGCGAATGTATTGTTGTTTTACATATGTCCGCCTGCATACAAACAACTAAGTTTAATTATATTAATCTTGTTTACTAGGTTCGAAACCCTAAAAACGGGCTTTCGACAACTTATTGCTTCCGTCATTTCGGAGTACACAAGGCAGTTATCTCGGTGATCTGGTTTCGGTTTCGGTGACCGTGAGCCCAGCACAAACCGTGAACGTTCCAGCTCTTCGTCATGACACTGTGTTGCAGAGAGCAGGGCAAAATACAACCACACGGCCCACCGGAGCAAACGCATTGTTATCGCAAATCTTCGCTTGTGATAGCGCCTTTGTAGATCATCTTATCCCCCCCCCTTTTTAATTATTTTTCTATTAGTTTGGGTGTTGCAGGCCACCCGGTATGGGCCTTCGGCCTATCTGCCGCTCCCCCGTCTCTCCTGAGCCGAAATAAATAAAATGCAGGAGGGACGCGCAAACGACGGGTATAACAAAATCATCTGCGTATTCCGCACACCTCGCAAAAGCACTTCGCCACTCACCTTGCGAAAAGCGCGAAACACGGAGTCCGCACCGTCCTGACTTCCCAGACTTTTACCTGCTTTAGAACAGTTTGTACCTGCTATACTCTGTTTACCTTATGATGTACCGCAGGAAAGGCTACAAGCGCGAGCCCCTTGCTCTAAGGCACATCTCGGCAGCACAAGCTCTCGCGCATTAAGGGCAGCTGCCAATGCTATGAGCTCGCGCTTCTAGCCTTCGCTGCGGTACAACATAAGGCGAAACGGAGTATAGTAGGTATGTGTACTGAAACTTGAAACTAGGGGCAATGCCAGGGAGAAGAGAGACAAAGTTGGGAAAGCTTGCTCGCTCTCCCCAATTTCTGAACACTCAAGTGATTGTACCATATTAAACGCACCAACGCCTCTTCCAAAAACAAAAAGATATGTTCACTACGTAAAAAATGGTCTCAGTTCGTGCGTCTGTGGGCAGGTAGGAAATCTTGCCCAAATTTATTCACACCGCATGATGAGCGCAACAAACTCACGAGATTTACAGGAAATTTAAATATCGGTGGTGACTTAAGTTTCCCTGAAATTCTGTATAACCGGTCATTTGCAGGACCGAATCATCTACTCGAGCGGTGTGCGTCACTGTGCAAACACGTCGCTGCGGAAACGTAGTCCAACATCGCGAAGCATAAAAACGGCAGATTTAGTACAATGCGGAGTCCATTGTTCAAATAAAACGACGTAATATTGTTGAAAACGCCCGCACCTTTTTACTCACGGTATGCGTCGGGAATCTTCGACGTTTTGAAACGGAACGAAGGAAGATTTACTTTTAAAGACGCTCGCCCCAGCTGGACTGGATCAGCTGACGACGACGGAACTGAATCCGTTAAACTCAATGCCACAACAACCAATTTGCGCTCCGGGTTAATGTGGCTTTCTACCTCCAAGCACCGCACACACACCACGAACGTTTCAGCTCTTTGTCGCATCGCCGTGTTGCACCAAACAGAACGAGATCGCCGCAGTCAACGCAGCGCTGTCCTGAACCTTGGCTTATGGTCGCGCACTCGTGGATCCGGCGACTCCCTTCGCTTCCAAAGCACACACGACGATTACGAATGACACTTTCCGTCTTCCGGGAACATCACAGGGGCACTTCTCCGGTCACATCCTCGCTACATGTGTTCGCAAACAGCGGAGCTTCTGGCTTCCCGGCGAAGCGAAACAACGTGCGTTGTTGCTGGCTTCCCGTCGAAGCAAAACAACGTGCGTTGTTGCCAGACTTGCTCCGACCATACAAAAACAACGAAAGCAAACCGGCTCTAGCTTCCAGCGTACATCGGCGTTGCTCCGTTGCCAGATTTTCTCCGTCAGGTTTAGCCTAAAGATGACCTAGAGATGCAGCAACACTGGTACCGAGTTTTCTCATGGCGGCCAGCATGGAGAGCCGTAAATTCTGAGGAGGTTGCATGGGAAGCGGCGGCACCTTCCCCCCCGACTACAACAGCACACTCAACCCGATCACTACTCCCAGCTCTGCGTTTCCGTCTTTTATACTGGTCGTTTTGAACGTACGGACTTTTTCGGTGACCCCTTCAGCAATAAAAAATATTCCCAGCATGTTGATTTTTTTCCAGCAATGTCATACATCTGAGAGTATATTTAATGGCTCAGGGGATGAATCTCTTATTAAAAAGAAAACGCTCGATCATGCCGTAATTATTTGAAAGCCAATAAGCCGAGCCGCTCCAATGCGGTTCGGAAGCACTGGTTTGTTTCCCCGCACGGCACTTCCTAGCCAGTATTTCTATTGTAGTTTGTTTTTCTATTTGTGCTGTTCGCGCACGGCTGCAATTGCCGTCTTGAATTAATCTGTGTAGAGCGGATATTCACTCAGCTGGAAATGATGCTTCACGGGCAGAGAGATCGCTTTTCGATCAACTTGAATGCAGTCAAAGCCGCGACTTGCGGCAGGTGTTAAGTGTACGGAGGTACCCCGTGGCGAGCTCGAAAACGTCTAGCGCTCATCCCAACGCGCCACTTGGAGGGCAGTTTCTCCAGGAACCGTAGTATATTTAAATGCATTGTTTTTTTTTTTAGATTTTAGTTTTTTTATGCTAAAATTTCATTGTAAATATAGTACATTCCGTCATTATTTCGTACTGTTCAGTCTTTTCACCGGAGCGCAATCGCTCTCGGGGACCGACAGTCACATTGGCCGCTCTACGATAGGAGCTTACCGTTCAGACCAGCGTTCCAACATGATTATCCGCACGCCGATCGACTGCACCTAAATTCTCAAGTGGTCTTAAACTCTTTAATGTAAAGGGAATGTCAACCTGCGACACCCCGCCCCCTCCGATCACGGCCCGACCAGCGGCATCAATGCCCGACAGTTTACGTCATCTCATCTTGTTGTTACACCACTGATACGCGAACACACGGTCACATCGGCGATAATTCCAGTCTTCTGTTCACTACGCACAACACTGCCATCACGATGTTGCTGCTATGTTGCTGACACGCAGAAACACAGAACCACGTTGAACGCCGGTTGCCACTCGGCACGGGAAAACAGAACCGAACTCAGCACGGAAGGCACCCAGGCAGCCGGCAGGAAAACCTGCCTGCCTTGGACACAGTTCCTGCGATTTCCATAACGTCGAAAACGTCGATACAGATCCGCGTGGTTCCGCTACTGTAGTTCCGATTTAGTTCCGCGTACCGCCCGCAATCCAGAGACGGCCATCTTACCCAGTGTACGCAGCGCTGCTGGCACTGCTCCGGAACTTCGCTGTTTCTAGCGGCTTCATTTGTTCGTTTGAAAAAATTAGTGGTAAAAACGTCAATGCAACCGAAATGTTCTGCATGTTTGGACTAGAAGACGGTATTAACGGCGGCCTTCGCTGCCGCTGAAGCTCAATCAACTCAACAACATTTATTTAATAACGTGCGCGACGTGCTCGAAAAACGAAACCGAAGAAGATGCCTCCCTTCTTCTCGAGTCCGCTTGGGGGCGCGTCAGTAGAAGGGAAAAAGACGCGCCGTTGCTACCTTTTACCTCCATTTTTTCTTAGAGTGCTGCAGGGTCAGGGCCCGGCGGTCGAGGCGGCCGAGGCAGCCGAGTTACGAAATGTGGCCGAAGAGGCCGAGGCCCGAAGCCCGCCGGCTTAGATCCAACCTGGGTGCCCAAATCTTGTTTATCAAACAGCGCGCTGATGAAGCTTGTAGCAATGACATTTGTATAGTTTTCCTTGGCGTCGGTGGATAATAAGGACTTTAATTTTACTTCCATCGGTCTGGGTTTGTTTATGCCTGTTTTGGTGAATAAAAATAAAAATAAACTTAACGAAAAAAAAAAACATCGCTCCTTCCAGGGATCGAACCTTCGACCACTTGGTCAGTAGTGCGGTGTTCTACCCCTGCGCCAACTGAACTGGGGAGGAACTGGACTTCCTCCTTTCATCCAACTTCGTTCCTCCCTTCTCTGGGCAACTTGACCACAACAAGGAGGAACAGTCGCCGTTGCTACCTTTCTCCTCCTTTTTTCTTAGAGTGTGGGCGTCGCCCGAGGAGTGGCTTCCGGGATCACGATGGTGTCGCACGTGGACATGCCGTGTTGGTGCGCGTGGTCGACCGTGGCTGAAGTTGTAAAAAGGGACGCTCTGGAAGGAGGCGTGTGGATCAAAATAAAATACGTCTGAAAGAAAGAGAGGGAGGAGCCCCGGGCAGACCCCGTGACACGACGAACTGGGGCAGGTCTGGCTGACGGGCGGCCGGCTGACGCCGGCGTTGCCGGACGCTCTCTGAGGCTCCCCGACGTCGAAGGCAGACGGATGGACCGGGTCGGACGGAGAGGGGCATCCGTGGCGACCACCCAAACGTCGTGTTTTTCTTTCCGTCCACTTTCGCTTTTTTTGTGTGGAACACAATTATAAATATGTTGTAATTACGTGTTCTCGCTGATCCACAGCCTCCTTCCGAATTTCCTCGATTTTTCGTTCCGGCTTCCGCCGCTTGGCATCAGGCGCTCGCGCGTGCGCAGAACGCTTCTCGGAAAAGGTTCATTGCTCATGCCACGACTATGGCCACAAAAAATAATCAGGGGTCCGATCACTCGTCCCAAACCTGACCTGACGTACCTCAATTTAAGGACAGCCCGTGCGAGAGCCCAACGGCGCGCACAAAGGAGCGACGATCCAGCAGACTGGACTAAGCACAAACGCATTGATTCCGCCTTTCGCAGGCACACGTCACGGCTTCAACGACATCGATGGGATCGACTCTGGTGCCTCGTTCGGATCTCCTTCAGGCATCTCTCGTGCATGAAGTATGGCCCGAACACTTTCATCGCCAATGGCGCCAACTCACCTGATTGCGGGCCTGGCAGTCGCTCTTGGACTTACGATGCAGGAGGCGGCTGAACTGATGGCGGACACATTCTCAACTCTGATACCATCACCTTCAGGCTAAAAAGGCGACGAAAAGATATCACTACCAACACCTGCTGCTGGCCTCCTCTTTCTATCGATTCAGATTTTACATTATCAGAACTTAAATTCGCGTTGCGTCGTTGCCGAAGGAATAGCGCTCCGGAACCCGACGGGATAACGTTTCAGGCACTCAGAAACCTCGACGCCTCCCAGTATTTTACTTTACGAGAGTCATTCAACAATATCTGGAGCACAGTTGAGATTCCGGAGGCATGGCTGACGTCTACGGTTGTACATAAACACAAAGCTGGAAACCTACGA
>JAZHYW010029537.1:0-17775 GCA_037355805.1 Ixodes ricinus
AAAAATGAATAGTGCAACACTTCAGTTGAGAAAAAGCCTCTCCCCTCTCCCACTTTTACACCCGGTACTTTATTTAGCCTGTAAATATAATTTCTGTAAAATGCCTGCAAAAACCAGCATATCCGCAAACAGGCGTCTATCAATAAAAATGCGTCCTCTAAGTTTTATGAACCTATCAAACCCGAGACTCTAATATTATGAAGTGCAAGAACCACCAGCCACAAATATTGTGCTTTAAAGGACACTGCTCTTTTGCAGCGTTAGAACAAGTTTGATGTCAAAGCTCGCTTTTAATGGACAACTGCACGAAATTTCAATTTTTTTTTATTAAAAATATTTCCCACATTTTACATGTGTTTTAAATTCTGTTTTTTCATTTTTCCCTAGCTGTCATGCTTTTGCCCACAATATGGGAAATTTCCAACGATTCGGCAACACTGCCTCAAACCCAGTGACTAGTAGGCTCGAAAAGCGGTTTGCTGCCCTGGGGTCGAGCGTTTATTGGAAAAGTGTATATATGTATAGACCTTTTCTGTGTACTCGTCCCCAGTCACCTAATAGACGTATCCGGTATGGGCGGCGAAAAATACTAAAACGTTTTAACCTGTAAATAGTAAAAAAAATAAGGGGGAGGCAAAACGACAATGTGTGACGGTTACGCTTATATCCTAAGTCTCTTTTACTGGCGTGGCTCGGCAAAACAATGTTTTCGCCCATACTGGAAGTGACGACAATTCAAGATGGCGGCGCCCTTGAAGAAAGGGTCTATACAGGGTGTAACAAAAAAAAAAAAAAAAAGAAATACAGGGGTTTTTTACCGCAAAAATAAATTAGGCATCGCCGAACGCTCATTCTCCGCCGAAAGGTAGCGCTAGAGGTCACAACCAGATGTCAAAGTTTCAGCCCGATCCGGTACATTATTCAAAAGTTATAAGTGATTTTCTGAAAAGTTCAATGGGAAAATGGCGGCCGACGGAGTTTTCGAATACATGGGGCTCTACGGAACCAGAAAACGAAAACGGGCAAAATTGGGCTCCAGTTTCCGTGACGTGATGTGACACCTTGTATATATATATATATATCTTATTTTTAATTAGACATGAATTTACAATGTACTGAGCGTAATTTCCGAGCCTATCGCGATAACCGAGGCCATCCCAGGCGCTCACCCATGTCAGCCGCTGCTCCAAGCATAGGCGCCGACTGGGAGGGGGGGGGGGGGGTTGGGGGCCTGAGATTCCCCGAAGTTTCCCAGGGGATGCCGGGTCTTCCCCCCCCTCCCCCCTCTCCCGAGCTTTTCGGAAAAGCAAGTACCAGGAAAAAAATAGCAATAAGAAAGGGAACAAGCCTGCAGACGGCAGGAAATAAATACTAAAAGACTTCATGCAGGTTTGCGACGGCAATTGTTAAGGCGCTTAATTCGCACTTGCCCTACAGAATGAATAGAGAAAGACGAAAAAGGACCTTACATTCGAGGTGTCGGAAGCAAAGAGAAAGCAGAAGCAAGACGAAGGGACTGATGAAAACGGAAAAGTGGTCCGCTCACTCGCACAAGTGACAACAGCAAAATGCCTTTTTGGACGCTCAAAGGCGTTTCAAAAAATGCCCCCAATAACATTAAGAAAAAAATTCAGTCTTTCCCTTTAGGGGAAGAAGGAAGAGCAGCGGAGCTGTAGCTTCTGTTCTCGGCGGTGGCTTTTCAGGCGAGCGATCTACTCTTCTTTCGCAAGGGAATCTGAAGCGCTTGACGCAGTGGAACTTTAGGCGATAGCGGCCTCGCGGCGGTTGCGGAACCATTCGCGCTGCTGCGCACTTCACCGCTCGGTCCGTTCCCGCTCTTTTTCCTCCAAAGAAATGTTGCCGCCATCTATGAGCGACGGCGGCAACCAGAGTGTTGTGTCGACATTTGTTTGGTACCGGACACGATCCTGGGGAAACTAACCCTTAACAAATCCACTGTAAAAAAAAGGCCAAACATAAAAGACAAAATAACATCTACGTGTTGTCGGCAATGTGTTGTTCTGTGGAGGTAACAGGCGGCAAAATTCGAAGGCACCACCAGACACGACCGTGAAAGCGAAGCTTCAGCGACCGATTACCGCGGACTCAACAGTCGCCTGGCCACCGGGTTACCTGGATGGGTGGATGGTAATTGCTATACCCTTTGTAACGGGCGGTAGCTTGCGCCACCTAGCCTAGTCTGAAAAGACAAACATAATTCCTCCCGCCCTTCTATAAGGCTAATTTTCTCCCCCTAAATATCACCAGGCAGTGTGGGATATCACCAGGATGACCTTCGGGGGATCCGGACAAAAAAACTAAAACATCACCCCCGCCTCTTCCCCCGGCGAGGGAGTCGCCAATTCTCCTCTGGTCAAACCTTGTCGGCATTACCCCAGCACCGGACCCACTGGGGGACAGGGTTGAGACTTGGGGCCGGAGCCAAGCTGGAGTGAGTCCCAATTTTCCTTTGTCCCGCCTGTCCCCAGCTGTGCTAGTTAGTTGTGCATCATTCAATTTTCCCTAGATAATTTCCACCAATCTTCTAATCTCCTCTTTCTGACCGTAATCCTTTTCCCCCCGTTCTCCCACCGTCGCCCGCGAAACCCAAAACCCCGGCCAAATGTCTCCCCTTCAGGGGGCAAAGTCCCGATGCACCTCAAAATCAAGTGATCTAGTGTATCGCCCTCATTATGGCAGGCGGCACACAATGTCTCTGCCTCCTGAAATTTAGCCCTATATGTCCTCGTCCTCAAAACTCCCGTTCTCGCCTCGAACTGTAAAGAACTTCCCAGCGAATATTCAAACACATTTTCCTTTCTTATGCCCTGTTTTTGTGACCTGTACATTGTTAGAGCCGATCTTTCCTGCATTCTTCCCTCCCACATTTTCCTTTCTGCCTCTTTCACTTCCTTTTCCACTGAGGTATTCTGCTCAGCCCCATCACTAGTGAGTAGGTATTTAAATGTAAGCTTTCGAGTTCGGTTTGTCCACTTTGTGTTTAAGCTTTTCATGTATATTAATACTTGTACTCCTTACGTGGCCACCACGTATGACTCATTTCGGTCAACTTTGGTTCAAATTTCAGCTTACTAATTGCCTCCCTGCTCTCAAGAGACCAGCCCATGTCCCCCTGTACTCCCTCATTTGGTGTCCTTCAATGTGCTCCCAGTGCCAATCTGCTTACGCTTCTTTGTCGAATTTCTAATCCTGATTGAACTTGATTTCATGCAGAGCACCCCATTGCCAAAGGACAGTCCAGGTACCATCATTCCTTTCCATATACCCCTGACCACTTCATATCTACTATAGTTCCATAGTTCTTTGATCCTCATAATAGATGATTTTTCCCCTTTTCTAATTATATTCTCCTCATGTTCCTGCAGATATTTCTCTCCCCTATTGAGCCAGACTCCCAGATATTTGAATTTTCCTACATGGTCTATTAAAATGTCTTGTATCCTCAGGGGTTCTCTCTTTCCGTCATAAGACACCACTACTCCAGACTTGTCGCTACTAATACCCCTGTTACACGGGCATTCTTAACCGTTGCTTTAACTGCTGTTATGTGGCACCACAGTTCGGACAGCCATTTCAGAAGTGAAGAGCGCGCGTGCACTGCTTTGATGGGTGCTCAAGACAGTGGCGTCACAAGGGGGGGGCGGACCGCCCCGGGTGCAGCGCTCAGGGGGGTGTCGCGGCGGGCCACAAGAGCGGGGGGGGGGGGGGGGAGGAGTCGCGGCGGGCTATGTGACAGCGGGGGGCGAGGGGGGGGGGGTCGCGGCGGGCTACGCGAGAGGGGGGGGGGTGTCGGCGGCAGGCTACCGCTCGTGACGCCACTGCCCGTGACACAGGAGTTCGTAACGTATTCCCACGCGTTTATCACGTCTAGAAGTTGCCGTGTCCACGATATATATTTCCGTGTCAGGTGGTTTGTAGCGGGTGCCGGTGTTTATCAATTTTTGATAGAAAAAATTAAAAATGTTTTTTTTTTATACAGCGTGCTGAAGTTGAACGAAAAGTGAAAACCCTCTCTGTTTCATAATTTATTTCTCAGTACTCGTACACGATAAAAACACAAACTTTGTTTAATTTGGAAGGCAATGAACGGTTCTACGCGTGGTAATATTTTAAAAGCGATACTAAGCATAGTCGACTCAAAATAAAATCCCCAATTTAGGTCACAGTTGTTCGCGGAGGCATGTTTGGGGATTTTTACAAAAATTGGAGCGAAGAATATAAATAGCAGTTATAATGTAGGCTTACCTACATGCCTATATATCACACTAAAAAATATAGACGTTGTATTATGAATACTTTGAGCCTGAGAGTGATTCAAAAACGGCACACACGACAATCTTCAAAACCTCATAGTTCTTTCCCGCTTCTTTGAGATTTTTTCTCAGGAACTAATCATGGCAGGACATTAGAATAAAAAGGATTGTTCTTTTTGGAACATTCTCCACGAAATATTAAATTTTGAAGCAAAATAAAAAAATACGACTGCCACTCGTTGCCTAAATTCAGATGAAACCACCCATTTATATATATATATATATATATATATATATATATATATATATATATATATATATATATATATATATATATATATATATAGTCACGGTTTATTTTCTGGGTTCTCTAACGTTCTCGTCCTCGATCCCTGTCCCGAGCACCTCCTCTTCTTCTTCCCTTTTTCTTCGCTGTTACACTCGCCCCCTCCCCCCGATGAATCGATAATGATCGAGTTCATGGACCGAGTTCAGGTGCATGGTGTGTGTGTCTCGATGAGCGTGGGACGTAGTGCTTAAAGGGGTAGTCCGCCGATTTTTCGAGCTACCTAATCCAAAGGCATCATCTGAATGCGGATGGCTTCCTGATTCCGAAATGCTAACTCGTTCTCTCAGATTCAATCTAGTTCATTAAAAAAGTGTATTTTGTTTGCTGCCGAAACCGAAACATCGTTCTCCCTAGTTTTTCCCCAGTTTTCCCCGCCACCCAAGCGTGACGTCACAGTTGGGTAGCGAGGCGCGCGGCCAGCAATCGGGCACGCTTGCGCTCGCCTTTCACGCGGCTAACAGCGAGAAAACCTGGAAGTTCGTGCTATTTGAAGTTGATAATAATCTATATTTGCACAAGGTATGACCTTGGCCAACGTGCTGAACTATAAAAAAAAAAAAAAACGGGAGCAACTGGAATTTTGAGAAAACCGAGAAAACCGAAACTCGGTACGCTCATGCCGCGGCTCGCTAGTTTCGTGAAATCGCTAGTAAATCCGTTCTCATTCTATTAGATGATGGCTGCCCAAGAAAGGTCGAAGTGTCACGCAATACATTTTTTTGACAAATTGCCGAAGCACCACGGAAAATGCTCGGAATGTGGGTACAGGTGCCCCACACGCTCGTATAACCTGAAGAAACGTGCCATTTGTTTTAGATTTTCTTTAGAAAAGTTACTGTTGCAGGCACCAGCACGTGTAACTACTCTTGTGGCATGAATATGCTCCTTGGTACTTAAGTAACTTAGCAAAAGATCTATAGACCATTTCTGAAAAGCGCTTCTGGTCGATGCCATTTTCAGCGTTCGTGCGTGTGGTACGTACTTTGCTCGCCTTCCAAAACGACGAACATGTGCGTGCTGGGCTAGGACCTAACACATGTCGACTGTGATTTTCGTAAACAATGAAATGTATAAAATGGGATGAACTGCATTCGTGTAGATCAGATGGCAGGTTACTGGTCATGAAGATCGTGTTAAAATGACAATTAAAAGAACTCCGCAACCACCAACCCAAACATCAAGCGCAATGGAATGCGTATAAAATACACAAATACACTGTTCATCTTAAAATAAACAATATTTGCTTGATAAAATAGTGCATAAGGTACAGAAAGACATCATAAAACTTTTATTTCAGAATAAGTTAACAAACGTTACTAAACAAACGTGTACCCTATTTTTTTTTTTTAACTTTTGGAGTAGTATGCAACGCGTTCAAACACTCATCTGCGAGAGCACATGGAAAGGGAGTAATACAATATAAGATTTTTTTTAAATTAAGTTTTGATTTAGCACGGTTTCCATTAGCTGTAAATTTGCATGCCTCCCCTCAACGACATTAATATTTTTATCGACATCTTGTAGACCCTGAGATGGGGAACGATAAAAAAATCGTTCCCCATCTCAGGGTCTACAAGATGTCGATTAATTACCAGCTCCCCTGCACTCTCTCAGGCTGCTTACAATATTTTTATGGTTTAAAAAAAAACTTTTCAGCCCTATATAAAATTTCTCCGCAATAAAATAAATTAAAGACGTTTTCATCACTTCTTGTGCAGAGAATATAGCACACCAACCATTTGACAGACCAGACAAAGGCTCATATCATATATTAATGGAGCTCAACACCTGCTCCATAAACCCCTGTAATAGCAGACAAATATTGCAGTATGTCGAAATTCATGTCCAAATTCAGACTTGAACTTTGTTTAGACGTTTCACTTCTCATCTTCAACATATCGGCCATATGAGTGAGACTCCGAGAGTAGCCCGAGCTAGATTCAACGTCCGAAACAGAACTAGTGTTTATAAAAAAAAAAACATAAAAAAACACTGGATTAATTGTGAATAACAAATGTGACTGTGCGAAATGTCGACTATAGTGCTAGATTGTGTACTATTTTTCACGATATTATTAGCGCTCTTCTTTGGACGGATGTCGTATAGTGGTCAAAACCGGCTTGAGTTTGCGCGTGCCGCTCTTGAAGCTGTTCCAGCTGTTGAAGGATACTCAACTTGCAGCACGCGGCTATAAAGTATTCCGAGCAAAAGCGAAAATGTTTCACGTGACACTAGTTCTCTCGGCGCACAGCTCGCTCTAAAGCACCTTGACGTGGCTGGCCTCCATTACTGCCTGGAAGCGCATTTTTTTCTCCCACGAAAACAAGGGTAAAAAGAAGCTTTTTCCCGGCACTGTTCCTATGATCTATCGCGGAGCACAGGTTGCTACCCATTGCGGAGGAACTTTCAACCTTGAAGCTGCAAAAAAAATAATCTCGATCGCTGGCGCCCGGAAAGCCACTTCGCGGCTGCCCGAGTCGCTCGTCCGCTTGCCCATCCGTGACGTACGCGGGTGGGGAAAAGTAGGGATTTTTCAGTGTTGCCAGTAGAGAGTCGCCTCCTGGAATCCTCGCGGCCGGTGTAACTTGTAAATTCAATAACTTCACGGAAAATTTTTATTTTTATAAAATATTTTGGTTATCAGTTGAGAAAGGGTTATTGATGCGGTCTGCAAATTTCCAGCCAAATCGAAGCCTACCAAAAAATCGGCGGAGTTCCCCTTTAAGGTGGCTACGATGTGCCGTGAATGTTGCATTGGTAAGATGGGGACTGCCAGTACAATCACGAACTTGAAATGTCATGGGACCCAGCTGACGAAGAACCTCACAGGGGCCTCTGTAGCGTGGGAGGAACTTTTCAGCCCGGCCTTTCTTTCGAAGGGGTCGGCGTACCAAAACCCAGTCTCCACAACGTACAGGAGGTGGGGGGAATGATGGAGCAGTGCGTTCCTGAGTGCGCACCTGAGCACGCAACATGGAATCGTGAGCTTTCTTTCTCACGGCTTGGAAGCGGCGTCGAGAGCTACTTGTAAAGTGCTCTGCTCTTAGTTTCCAAACGGCATTGTCACCGGACTCGCAGGGCAGAACTGGTACCCGTCCGTGCACTATTTGGAAAGGGGTAAACTCGGTTGTTGATTGTTCAGCAGTGTTCATTGCAAAGGCTGCGTATGACAGCAGTTCGTCCCAGTTGTTGTGTTGTTCGTTCACGTAGCTCGCGAGTATGCCACTGATGGTGCGGTTGGCCCGTTCAACAAGACCATTTGTTTGTGGATGGTATGGCGCTGCTTGAGCGTGATGAATACCATGAGCTTCCATTTCGCTCGCAAACCGACGGGAAATGAAAGATGAGGCGCGATCACTCACGATGACGCGAGGTACACCATGCCGAAGAATAACTTGTTGTCGCAAGAACAGCACCATGTGGTCGACCGCGGTGCTTGGAACTGCACGTAACTCTACCCATTTGCTTAGGTAATCGATGGCGACGAGAACATACTTGTTACCACTTGGAGTAGGGGGAAACGGGCCGAGATGGTCGATGCCGAGAATTTCAAAGGGTGCTTTAGGCAGTGGCACAGGCTGGACGCCACAGTCGATGGTGGGGTTCGCAACTTTCCGTGACTGGCATTTAATGCACGACGCTATGTATTCGGCAACGTCTGTGCGAACTCGTGGCCACCAGTAGCGCTCCAAGATCTTCTTTGTAGTTTTGTCTCTTCCTAAATGTCCAGCGGTTAGGTGGTCGTGACACAGGTGGAGCACGGCGGTACGTAACTGCGTGGGCACAAAGGGCAACCAACCTTGCGTTCCGCGGTGGCAGAGGAGCCCGTGACAGACACGATAGGCGCGGCGTAGACGTCGTTCCGCTGTATGAGAAGGAGATCTCAGTCGCGACATAATATCTTGAACTTCTGGGTCTGAAGCTTGAGATTCAGCAAGGTTAAAGGAGCGGTGCAACGATACTCAATTGGAATGTTTTTCTCTTTACACGAGCTTACTGGCACACCTGGGACTCAAGGATACTCACACGCAACGCCACTGGCCAAGAAACTCCTTTGTTGCGGTGTAATTTCGAGGACAAAAGCGATTATTTTCATTCAATCTCTCCTTTGCAAAGTTTGATGACGTAACGAGGGGATCGCAGTACACCCATATGACGATATTTGAATGCGGTTCATAGATTGGACCCGAGCATTGCGTGGGCACTCGATTTGGGCTCGTGATAATTACTAGCTCGAGAAGCATTCGGGTAGTGGCCCGTGTCCAATCGCTGCAACGACGACAATAGCCGAGCCATAACAATGCCTGGAACTCAGCGCGTGTCCTGTGCTTTGCCAACCCCAGCGCGTGGCTATGAGCAACATTGGCGGCATATAATCCGCTCCAGATCACGTGGCCATTTGTTGTGGCTGCGAGTTGAGGGGGTGAACGCTGCTCGTTTTCCTTAAGTTTTTTCTGGGACTTCTATTGCGTGGGGTGAAAAACGAACGCGTGTTTCATAGGTCATTAACGTCAGGGATCCGTTTTAAGCGGTATTTGCGGAAAGTACAAAAATTGTTGCATCGCCCCTTTAAACACAGGGGTGCAAAACTGAACCTCTTCTTTGTTCAGTTCTTCAGCTGGGGCTATCGGATTGCGTGAGAGAAAATCGGCGTCCGTGTGATATTTGCCACCTCGATGACAGATATTCAACTGATACTCTTGGAGTAGTAAAGCCCAGCGAGCAAGCTTGGGGGTAAGGTCTCGTTTCGACTGTAGCCAAAGTAACGCAGAGTTGTCTGTAACGGCTGTGAATCGATGACCATACAAGTAGGGCCGAAAGTGTTGAATAGCCCAGATGAGAGCTAGGCATTCAAGCTCCGATGAATGGTAGCGTTGTTCGGCATCGGTAAGGCGCCGACTGGCGTAAGCGATTACTCGTTGAGATTTGTCGGGGTGTTCTTGGAGTAATACAGCTCCAAGGCCAGTTCCACTGGCGTCGGTGTGAAGAAAAGATGGGAATTCCATGTTAAAATGGGCTAAGATTGGTGCCCGAAGAAGGCTTTCCTTAATGTCGTTGAAGGCACGTTCCTCGTTTATTGTCCATCGCCAAGGGTTGTTTTTACGAAGTAGGAGTGTCAGGGGTGTTGCACGACTGGCGAATTGTGGTATAAACCGGCGAAAATAGGACGCAAAGCCGAGAAAGCTCTTGACCTCTGAAAGCCGGCTTGGTCTTGGATACTTTGACACCGCTTCCAGCTTTGCCGGGTCGGGTTTGATGCCATCCTTGGTGATAACATGACCAAGATAGAGAACTTCTTCAAAACCGAAAAAGCATTTTTGAGGTTTGATTCGTAAGTTCGCTCGTTGTAGTGCGTCAAGAACGAGCTCGAGTCTGCGGTTGTGCTCTTCAAACGTCGTCCCGTATACAATAATGTCGTCAAGATATACCAGTGCCATAGTCCACTTGAGGTGGCCTAGAACTCTATCCATAAGGCGTTGGAAGGTAGCTGGCGCGTTGCAAAGGCCGAATGGTAATCGCGTAAATTGGTAAAGCCCACCAGGAGTTATGAACGCCGATTTTTCGGCATCGTCGGGGTTCAGAGGTACTTGCCAATATCCTGACAAGAGATCAAGGGTTGTGAAGTAACTTGCGCCTTGTAGTCTGTCTAGTGAATCATCAAGGCGAGGTAGGGGATATACGTCCTGTTTCGTGATGCTGTTGACCTTCCTGTAATCAACACAAAAACGGACAGTCCCATCTTTCTTGCGTACCAAGACGACCGGTGACGACCATGGGCTGTTGGATGGTGTGACGATTCCTCTATTAAGCATATCGTCGACCTGTGTTCGGATGACGGCATGCTCTACTGGAGCAAGGCGACGTAAGGATTGGTGAATGGGGGCATGATCGCCCGTATTAATGTCGTGTTCCGCAAGATGTGTGCATCCGAGTTCGTTCGGAGTTAGTGCCACACATGCCCGGTAGGTTGTGATTAGTTCTTTGAGGGATTCAATCTGATGATTGGCGAGGGTTGGACCAAACTGGAACAGATCCCATGGTATTTGTGCGCATTCTTTTGAGGGTTGTTCTGACAATCCTGGTTGGTCGATAGCCGCTGTTAGAAGTTCTGTTGGAGTGAGAGGAAACGACTTGCCGACATAGTGTCCTTGCTGAAGAGTGACTGAGGTATGCCCGAGATTCATCATCAGGATGCTGAAATGACCTCCTATACTTGTAGTCAGCGTTCGAGGTACTGCCACTTCGTAGCCAGGTTTTGAAATCCGGGAAGCCTCACAGACAATGTCACCGTTAAGATGGGGTGGGTTTGACCGCACTTTGATCCACATGGCTGTCTCTGGTTGTAGCACTGTTGTAGCCGCAATATGAATATCCCACGTTTCTTCTTTTTGAACTGAGGATGATTGAAAAAACTTGTGTAGCAGAGTTTCCAATACAGTTGCTCCATAAGATGCAGACGATGCCCAGAGAAGTATGAAGTTACTCCAAAAGAGTCGAAGCAGCAAGAAAAACGCATAAGATGCCCAGGAAGTCATAATATACGACCAAAAGCGTCGAAGTAGCGCATACTCATGACATGCGCTTTGATCTGATGGCAGAGTTTCTTGACAGGCCGTTGAAGGTTTCCAAGAAAATAAGCCGGTTTTGGCACACCAGTTGTACCCAAGAATTAAAGGACACACACAGTTTGGAATTACAACAAAGTCTTCAACTGATGTGCGACCAAATACTGTAATTTTCAGTTTCACTTTACCTCCGGTTGGTATGCTTTCCCCGTGAGCAGTTACTAGAACTGGGTAGTCAGGGAACACTTTAATGTCCGAGGAAAGAAAGGACATATCAATAGCATTCACAGCTGCTCCAGTGTCAAAAAGTGCGTCCACAACCCCCACGTTTTCAACCAGTACAGGATGGCGGGGAACCGACGTTAACTGGTCTGTGACTGATACGAGGGGCCTTTGAGGAGTTATACCCGGTTCCGCCCCCAAGGACCGGGAGTGGCGTTTCCCGATGTAGCAGGAGCAGCTGAACATTCGGCCGCAAAATGACCATGACGGCCACACCGGTAGCACGACCCAGCGGTATTGTTCCGTGAACGAGCAGACGCAGGCTGAGAGCGCGTGTACTGTGGAATTGGCGATGGTTGTACTGTAACTTCAGGAGGTGCTGCTGGTTGCATGCGGCTGGTCGCCCATTGAGCAGCGCTCATCTCCATGGCATGTCCGAGTGCGGCTCGTATTGTTTCTGGTCTTGCTAGTCTTACAAACTTCTGGACCTCAGGGTTGCCTATGGCATCCACAAACGCGGCTGTGCCGACACGATTCAATGTATCAGACGTTGCGCCCGGGAAGGATTTGTAGGTCAACCGCTCTATACTTGCGGCGAGTTCTGGAAAACTCTCGTTTGCTTGTTGGCGCCGCGAACGTAATTCTGCATAGAATGCTTGCTGCAGATGTTCATCACCGAAACGATCGCGCAAGCTCGTGATCAATGCTGCGTAAGTGAGCCGGGTTCCTTGGAGCGCATGAAGAACGCTGAGTGCGGGCCCATCTAGTTGCGCGATGACAGCGCGTGCCTTCTCGTCTTCAGTCCAGTGGTTTGCATCGGAAATGATGTCAACCTGCTGTAGGTATAGATCCAAGGGTATATCGCCATTAAATGGCTTTAACTTGAGACGGGGTTGACCAGAAGATGTTGTCGGGAGGCCCGTGAAAGGAGTCTGCCCAGCTGCGAAGACAGTTGGTTGCGCTGTTTGCTGAAGCGTCTCCAGAGCAGCTACTCGACGGTAGATGTCGGCATTACTTGCGGTTAGAAGGTCCGAAGATTGCTGCGTAGCGGCCATGATTGTTTGAGTCTGCAGTTCCAACAGCCTTTGCAGCGTCTCCAATGTCACCGCTGTCGTCGGAATGTCGGTTGGTGCGGCAACCGATTGTGAAGCGGTTTCCTCTGGCTGCTGGGCCTGGGAGGGTGGCTCACCGGAAGGCGTCCCTTGTACCGGCAAAGGACCTTGTCGGGTTTCGGTCGGCATCCCACCGCTGCCACCAATTTGTCACGGTTTATTTTCTGGGTTCTCTAACGTTCTCGTCCTCGATCCCTGTCCCGAGCACCTCCTCTTCTTCTTCCCTTTTTCTTCGCTGTTACAATATATATATATATATATATATATATATATATATATATATATATATATATATATATATATGTGTGTGTGTGTGTGTGTGTGTAAAGTTCGTGTCCGCATGGCAATCTCTAAATTTTGTCTTTTTCTGTTTTAACGAAACCGCTGCCTGTGCGCATGCGCGCTTGCGTTCTGCTCGCTCCAAAACCGGTGAACCGTCCGTGAGTCTACTCGGTGTTTTCGCGCTTTCGCTCGCCTTCGGTGCGTCAAGTGTCGGCGCAACACCTCCTAGAAGAGAAGGCCGCAGCGCTCCGAGCGGTTACGTCACAATGTCGGAGAAGGAACGCCATGGTGCAACTACATGATAAGAAATCTAATATTGACGTGAAAAAAATGTTTTTTTTTGTCAAGCGGCGCGGTGGCGTTTATGCGCGTTTATCCGACAATTATAATAATAAGCACAGTCTTGTACAATTTATTATATATGTAATATAAACGTAATATTCAACGCGTTACCAATGATGAAATTACCAAATTTATATTTATGATTATCCCCATAACCGCGGACTACGTGCAGTCCCGCAGCTCCCTACACTATTCGAATGAACCGGCTCCGATGCGACATATTTTCTCATACGGGCTCCGATTCTGGTAAATTTACGTTGTGTGTGAGCTGCTGACTATCTGAAAAGGAACACTGAGACATTTCTGAAGGGAAGGGAACCGAAAAAAAAAAATTCAGTCATCACGCTGATCCAGAGGAATATACGGCTTCGCGTACATTGCACTCGCAAAACACAGCCACACGGCGTCGATTCTTGGTCGGTATCCAAGCGTGCGAGGGCACAGAGATACAGCACTTCTGCGTGCCAAGGAAGCTTTGAACACGCTGTGAAACCGGCGAAATTCGTTTTTCGACGAGTTGTGCCTTTTTCTTGCGGCACTGCGCTTTCGTAAAAATTTCCACATGTTCCCAACAGCAAGTATCACGGCTCACACAGGATCTTAAAGAACGTCTTCGGCAAATGACGTCGAACGAGTAGAAAACGTGTCGGTAGCACACTGCCGCCAACCTCTGCAACGCTAAAAAAACGGCATGCAAGATAGCCGTCCGGTGGTCGCACGCGCTGCAGCGAACAAGCAGTGATGCGCGATCCAGCAATGGTCATAGAGATCAGTGGTTGATGTAGTAGTTGTAGTGACTGTCGATGTTGATGTGGTAGTTCGCGATGTAGGGCGTCTGTCGTCGATGTTGCTAAGCAACAACAACAATAATTATAATAACATTAACAACAACAACAATAACGATAACAACAACAGCAATAACAACAGTAACAATAACAACAACAGTAACCATAACAACAAAGACGATGACAACAACAGCAACAATCAAAAGACGAACGGTGAGGCATCAGGCGCTGCCAAAGACGTGAGAGGTGAGGTGAGGCGGCCGACCACAGCATCACCCTTCGTCCCTGGAGTCGGGTGCGGCCACGGACGTGAGAGGTGAGGTGAGGCTAGCTGGAGCGACCAGCATCACCGTTCGTCCCTGACATCGGGCGCGGCCATGGACCTGAGAGGTGAGGTGAGACTGGCCGCAGCGACCAGCATCACCATTCGTCCCTGGCATCGGGCGCGACCACGGACGTAAGAGGTGACGTGAAACTGGCCAGAGCGGCAGCCTCACAGTTTGTTCCTGGCATCGGGCGCGGCCACGGACGTGAGAGGTGAGGTGAGCCTGGCCAGAGCGACCAGCATCACCACAGCATCACCGTTCGTCCCTGGCATCGGGCGCGGCCACAGACGTGAGAGGTGAGGTGAGGGTGGCCGGAGCGACCAGCATCACCCCAGCATAAACGTTCGTCCCTGGCATCGGGCGTGGCCACGGACGTGAGAGGTGAGCTGGCCGGAGCGACCAGCATCACCACACATATCCGTTCGTCCCTGGCATCGGGCGCGGCCACGGACGTGAGAGGTGAGGTGAGGCTGGCCGGAGCGACCAGCATCACCAAAGCATCACCGTTCGTCCCTGGCATAGGGCGCGGCCACGGACGTGAGAGGTGAGGTGAGACTGGCCGGAGCGGCAGCCTCACAGTTTGTCCCTGGCATCGGGCGCGGCCACGGACGTGAGAGGTGAGGTGATGCTGGACGGAGCGACCAGCATCACCACAGCCTCACCATTCGTCTCTGGCATCGGGCGCGGCCACAGACGTCAGAGGTGAGGTGAGACTGGCTGGAGTGACCAGCATCACCACAGCCTCACCGTTCGTCCCTGGCATCGGGCACGGCCACAGACGTGAGAGGTGAGGTGAGGCTGGCCGGAGCGACCAGCATCACCAAAGCATCACCGTTCGTTCCTGGCATCGAGCGCGGCCACGGACGTGAGAGGTGAGGTGAGGCGACTGGCAAGAGAAACCAGCCTCAACGTTCGTCTCTGGCATCGGGCACGGCCACGGACGTGAGAGGTGAGGTGAGGCTGACCGGAGCCACCAGCATCACCACAACATCACCGTTCGTCCCTGGCATTGAGCGCGGCCACGGACGTGAGAGCTGAGGTGAGGCTGGCTGGAGAAACCAGCATCACCACAGAATCACCGTTCGTCCCTGGCATCGGGTGCGGCCACGAACGTGAGAGGTGAGGTGAGGCGGCTGGCCAGAGCGGCCAGTCTCACCGTTCGTCCCTGGCATCGGGCGCGGCCACGGACGTGAGAGGTGAGGCTCGCCGGAGCGACCAGCATAACCATAGCCTCACCGTTCGTCCGTGGTATCTGGCACGGCCACGGACGTAAGAGGTGAGGTGAGGCTGGCTGGAGCCAACAGCATCACCACAGCATCACTGTTCGTCCCTGGCATCGAGCGCGGCCACGGACGTGAGGTGAGCTGAGGCTGGCCGCAGTGACCAGCATCACCACAGCATCACCATTCGTCCCTGGCATCGAGCGCGGCCACGGACGTGACAGGTGAGGTAAGGCAGCTGGCCAGAGTGGCCAGCCTCACCGTTCATCCCTGGCATCGGGCACGGCCACGGACGTGAAAGGTGAGGCTCGCCGGAGTGACCAGCATCACCACAGTCTCACCGTTCGTCCCTGGCATCTGGCGCGCCACGGACGTGAGAGGTGAGGTGAGGCTGGCCGGAGCGACCAGCATCACCAAAGCATCACCGTTCGTCCCTGGCATCGGGCGCGGCCACGGACGTGAGAGGTGAGGTGAGGCGACTGGCAAGAGCAAACCAGCCTCAACGTTCGTCCCTGGCATCGGGCACGGCCACGGACGTGAGAGGTGAGGTGAGGCTGGCCGGAGCCACCAGCATCACCACAGCATCACCGTTCGTCCCTGGCATTGAGCGTGGCCACGGACGTGAGAGCTGAGGTGAGGCAGACGACCAGCATCACCACAGAATCACTGTTCGTCCCTGGCATCGAGCGCGGCCACGGACGTGAGAGGTGAGGTGAGGCAGCTGGCCAGAGTGGCCAGCCTCACCGTTCATCCCTGGCATCGGGCACGGCCACGGACGTGAAAGGTGTGGACTCGCCGGAGTGACCAGCATCACCACAGCCTCACCGTTCGTCCCTGGCATCTGGCGCGGCCACGGACGTGAGAGGTGAGGTGAAACTGGCCGGAGTGACCAGCATCACCAGAGCATCACCGTTCGTCCCTGGCATCGGGTGCAGCCACGGACGTGAGAGGTGAGGTGAGGCAACTGGCCAGAGCGGCCGGCCTCACCGTTCGTCCCTGGCATCAAGCGCGGCCACGGACGTGAGATGTGAGGTGAGCCCGGCCGGAGCGACCAGCATCACCACAGCATCACCGTTCGTCCCTGACATCGGGCGCGGCTACGGACGTGAGAGGTGAGGTGAGACTGGCCGGAGCGACCAGCACCACAACAGCATCACCGTTCGTCCCTGGCATCGGGCGCGGCCAAGGACGTGAGAGGTGAGGTGAGCCTGGCCGGAGCGACCAGCATCACTACAGCCTCACTGTTCGTTCTTGGCATCGGGCGCGGCCACGGACATGAGAGGTGAGGTGAGAGTGGCCGGAACGACCAGCATCACCACAGCCTCACCGTTCGTCCCTGGCTTCGGGCGCGGCCACGGACGTGAGAGGTCAGAATGGCCGGAGCGACCAGCATCACCACAGAATCCCCGTTCGTCTCTGGCATCGGGCGAGTCAACGGACGTGAGAGGTGAGGTGAGGCTGGCCTGGAGCGACCAGCCAGCCTCACCTCACCTCTCACGTAACAGCCTGACCGTTCGTTCCTGGCATCGGGCGCGGCCACGGACGTGACAGATGAGGTGAGGCTGGCCGGAGCGACCAGCATCACCACCGCATCGTCGTTCGTCCCTGACATCGGGCGCGGCCACGGACGTGAGAGGTGAAGCAGCTGGCCAGAGCAACCAGCATCACCACAGCCTCACCGTTCGTCCCTGGCATCGAGCGCGGCCACGGACGTGAGCGGTGAGGTGAGACTGGCCGGAGCGACCAGCATCACCACAGCATCACCGTTCGTCCCTGGCATCGGGTGCGGCCACAGACATGAGAGGTGAGATGAGCCTGGCCGGAGCGACCAGCATCACCACAGCCTCAGCGTTCGTCCCTGGCATCGGGCGCGGCCACGGACATGAGAGGTGAGGCGAGACGGGCCAGAGCGACCAGCATCACCACAGCCTCACCGTTCGTCCCTGGCATCGAGCGCGGCCACGGACGTGAGCGGTGAGGTGAGGCTGGCCGGAGCAACCAGCATCACCACAGCCTCACCGTTCGTCCCTGGCATCGGGTGCGGCCACGGACATGAGAGGTGAGGCGAGACGGGCCAGAGCGACCAGCATCACCACAGCCTCACCGTTCGTCCCTGGCATCGAGCGCGGCCACGGACGTGAGCGGTGAGGTGAGGCTGGCCGGAGCAACCAGCATCACCACAGCCTCACCGTTCGTCCCTGGCATCGGGTGCGGCCACGAACGTGAGAGGTGAGGTGGGGCTGGCCGGAGCGACCAGCATCACCCGCTTCGTCTCTGGCATCGGGCGCGGCCACGGA